>JAJOOE010004429.1:0-81514 GCA_036250405.1 Solanum raphanifolium | reverse complement strand
AAATATCTCAAATCATGATATGGAATCACATGGTGATTCCATATCATGGTTTTTGGAGAATATGGTATCACCTCTCATGATATGGAATCATGAGATGGAATCAGCGTAAAATCGCATGTCCAAACGCTGATTCCATCTCACGACACCATATCGTGATATGGTATTGCATGGCCAAACGCCTACTTAGACAATTATTTTTTTCATGAGTTAGTATTTGAGTTTGAGTTGCTCAAGATATATATTTACTTGGTATCAGAGTAATTCCAATTTATTGTTGAGCCCCATATTATATTCTCGAGAGTTTTGAAAAATCATCCTTCGTGAGGTGATTTTTGAGATTGAGTTATACCTAAAATCCATCTTCACAACTGGCACCGATGGGCATTTCGATTTAGTGCGGTCATATAAATGAACCTAATTATTAACAAATAGTTTTTGGGGTTAAATTAATTTCAAGATTCATGAGCTAATTTTGAGATTGAGTTAAACCCACGTACATCTTCCCAAAATGGCACTTCGGTTCAGTTTTTTTCTAAAAACTCAATGATATATTTGGGAATTTTTGTAATTTAAAATAATAAGAGTACCAAATTGACACATCTGTCTTTGACTATCTATGGATTAAATAAGGAGAGAATATTAGCAACTTACAAGCAAAACTCATTCATTACATTACCTTTTCACTATCGATCAAAATATTTTCCTTTGATTGCATTGCAGTATTTCTCTCTCAGCCTTTGTTATTTTCTGAAAATTCCATCTCTTTTTTTCAATGTTGCTCGAATTGTCCACGCACTCGATGTTCAGTCTAGACATTTTGAATGCATATATTCTTGTTTATTGCAGTTCTTACTACCAGATTTTTTTTGCTTTTGGCATGTCTAGTAGTACAATATATATATGTATGTATCTAAAAGACTTTCACAACCTCTACTTCAAAATCCTTGAGAGAGAAAGAGCTTGATACATAGACAGATGCCACAAAGTTCCCATCACAGACATCAAGCCTTTTCAGAGTTTTCTTCACAGGATGGTGCAAGAACAAGAAATCATCGCGCCACAAGAACAACACCTCTCCATCATCCAAAACTTTCAACAGATTAATCATTTCATAGCACAACCAATAATTGTTGCATTCAGGAGAAATGTTTATCACAATCTCTTTAACCCATGAATCAGTAACTCCGTATTCTTTCATCACCCATACCTCAAACTGAGTATCTGCATTATTATCACACACACATAAACAACGTCCAAAAACTCCCAAACTTCGTAAATTTGGACAATTTTCCTTACTGTACCCTGGAGCAGTTGGGAATGATTCAAACAACTCATTCTCCAAATTAAACGAACATATTAACTCATTTCCATTAGCATCAGAAACCAACCAATGAAGTTTTCCATATAGATTCACCCCCTCTATCCAACATCCAAACCAGAACATGACATGTTCTACACAACTTCTCCAATACCCTTTGCCAATTATGTAAACTTGAGCTTCAGACTTGTAATAACGAAAACCATTAGTATCATCATCGCGAAATTTCCTCTTGGTAAATTCTAACCACTTTGTACTCGAACCTAACAGGATCAAAACCGAAGCCATACCTGACTATATTAGGCCACTTTCTTACCCGTTGTGGCTCAGGAAGGATGACATATTCTCTGGTTGTTGGATTGAGGATGTAAATACCATCAACATCACTGAAAAAGTAATTAAAACAAACAAAACCATGAACCGATCCAACTAGGAAAAATCGATCAACAGGAAAGTAAAGTTGTAGATCAAGGTCAACATTTGGATCATGATCAAAGTTATCGACTACGAATTTCAAGAACTTTAAGATGTTGGTCTTATTAGAGTTGAATTGGTGAATGATGATGCTGGCTGGAGATGCTGAACGTGACAGTTTTAATAATTCAGAATCTAAGGTTAGATTTAGAAAATATTTGGAGATGCTTTTGACGTATAATAGTGAGGTAGGAGGTAATGTAGATAGAATTTGTAACAAGATTGGAGATGGAAGATCCATCAGGGATGTTGCTTCATCACTCATTTCTTACAACTCTTAGCTACTGATATTTTTCTAAAGAAACTATATCTCATCAAATTTCAGTATGTTTTTCAAGTTACGTAATACTACAGAAACTTATAATTGTTGAGTTTGTCAACACGTATGGAAGAATTAACCACATAAATCTTATCTCTGTATTGGTCAAATTTTCTTTTAATTAGTATGAAGGGTATATACGCTCTAATTTTTGCAGGGCATCAATATCCCAAAAGTATGACGGAAGGTATTTACATACCATTTACAATAGTTCGGGGGTATATTTGTTCTTTTTCCCTAGTGTTAACATAGGAATTTGACACATAGTTTGAGTAAGAATTGTTAAGCGAGCTCTAAGTGTTAGCGTTGAACTAGTTTAAGGCATACCATTGGACACTTAAAACGTAAATCTCACATAACTAAATCCCACATGCGAACCTCTAGACATTTTATCAGTGTCCCGCCCGGGGTGACAAGCCTTAAAACAAGTCCTAAAACTGTTTTTTAAAAACACTGCTTTGTACACAAAATTAGATGTGAATTAAGCTTTTGACATTGTATATTAAAAGTTAATTATGAAAGGGGGATTTGAAGTCAATTCCAAGTCTCACTTCAGTGGGGGAAAGGATCGCTAACAAAGCATCACAGGATCCTTTCCTCATATTCCTTTGTAGGAATTTTTTTTTTTTTTTTTTTTTAATAATAATATAATTTTGCAGAAAATATGTGTTTTACGTTTTTATTTCCTATTAGGAAAATTATTGCATTAATGTCAACCAGATTGGTTCATTAGGATAAAGTGAAATTAAAAATTAAGTTTGAGATAAAATTTATACTTTGTACAGTTAGAGGTATAAATTAATTCGAAATTATACCTTCAACCAAACACAATATAAATTTGTCCCAAACTTAAATAAGAATATCATATCTTATCTCATCTAACTTGGTATTATTATTTTATCTCATCTCTCAAATGTCATAAATTAATGCAGGAATTATAATTCCAAGAATACAATCCTAACTCCTAAGGTAATTAATTCTGCAAACCAAATGACACCTAAGTTCCCATTTAAGCAAAATTAGCACATAAAATTATTGAAAATGAAAGCCTACCAAAATATGAGCTAGTTTAATGTTGAGACTGGGACCCCTGCATCTAAAATATCACAAGCTACTGATAATAGTCAATTAGTGGTGGCCCTAAGTTGACATTACAATTCTACAAGCAAATTATTTTATAGCCATGTTTCTAGTTCACATCAACCCCCTGACCAAATCATCCCCAACCCGAAAATCGATAAATCGAACTAATAATACATAAAATCGAACCAGACTGATGCACACCCCTAGCTTCATTATCAAAAGAAATGGGACAAGCACCACAAACAGGACAGGACAGAGTCGTCGAATTCTGGTGAATAATAGGATATGGAAAATAAGTGAGTGGTATTTTCTAATATGAAACATATCAATATATATGCAAACCCTATCTATTATACAATATGAATTGTAAGACATAAGTCAAACAATGATCTTTGAGATACTAAAACTCCCATCAGTTCTTGTAGGGAATCTAAAGTGTATGGTTTAGACTCACTTAATTTCGGAGTGTAGAAGTGATGATGATTGCCTATCGACATTCTTTGCAGAAGCTGAAGACTGGAATCCTGCAGTTTGGAATGATGATGATGAAGAGGGAGCTGGGGCCGAGGCTGCAAAGGTGGAGAGACCGCTTGTGCTACTGGTGTTTAAGCTGGTTCCAGCAAAGGACCCTTCAGTTGCCTTAGGTGCTGGTGGCCGATCAATCTCAAAAACGCCTTCTAACATCTGAACCACCTTGCCCATCGTTGGCCTTTGAGATGGTTGCTCTTGAATGCACCAAAAGCTCACCTGAATTGCTCGCATAACTTGTTCCATATCCATCTCCTGATTGGAAAGCTTTTTGTCCATAATGGCCTCCATATTACCCCTTTCAAATTCTTCATATGCCCACAAAGAGCACTTCTTCTGGTTAGTCTCTTCAGAGACTTCAAAGTTCCTTTTTCCACTCACTATTTCCAGTAATACCATACCATAACTGTACACATCAGATTTGGAAGTTATAGGAAGATTGGCCAGCCACTCGGGAGCCAAGTATCCTCTAGTACCCCTCACATGACTTGTCAAGGTTCTATGTCTGTGGTCCTTCGGGTTAATGAGCTTGGCGAGGCCAAAATCTGATACTTTGGCAACGTAGTTCTCATCCAATAGTATATTCTCAGGCTTTATGTCACAATGAACTATACAATCTCGGCATTCCTCGTGAAGGTATGTGATACCTCTTGCCGTCCCCAAAGCAATATTATACCGTTGCTCCCAGTTCAAAAGCCTTCCTGACGAATGATCTTCTGAAAAGAGGAACTTATCAAGAGAACCATTTTTCATGAACTCATAGACCAGTAGCCTGTGGCGCCCTTCAGAACAAAACCCAATTAATCTCACCAAATTCAAATGGTGTGTGCTACTAATAGTAGCAACCTCCATTCTGAACTGCTTCTCTCCTTGCTCAATTCCTTCCAGCTGCTTTACTGCAGCAACAGACCTATTAGCCAGAACTGCCCGATAAACAGCCCCAAATCCTCCTGCACCAAGCTTCTCCTTAAACCCCTTGGTTGCCCGCTGAAGCTGATTGAATGTGAACTGCACAGGGGCACCAGAGGCATATTCAAGAAGTGCATATTGAGATGACAGTGATGCAAATTTAGAACTGTTCTTAAAGCACCAACACCACAAACCACCCTCCAACAGGATCAAACCCAAGACACTAGCCACAACCACAACTGCGACAACCCAACCAGGAACCCTCCCTCCATTCTTCTCCTGAACAGTTTCTGAAACTGGAGTAGGATTAGGCATTGCAGGCCCACATATCTTAAGAAATGAAGTGCTAGGAAGGGTCGGCGCCTGATAGCCACTAACAAAGTTTGGCTGTTTAATATAACACATCCCCGTGCCATCTGCTAAAGAAGTCGAAGCAACACAAGCACCATTAACAAGACAGTTAAACCTACATGCTGAAATACCAGCAGAAAAAATCTGCTCAGATAATTCCGGAGGATAAGTCAAGAACTTAGCATTATCCAATTGCAACATAGTTGCATTGGAAGGACAATTACTAAGTTCAACTATCCTCCTACACCCTTTTCGACTATCATTCGGATCAGTAAGCTCAAAATTCTGCGAAGGACATCCACAAGTTGGATCAGTTTCATTATAACTACAAACCCCGAAATTCCCACAATAACCAAAAACCTGACACTGATCAGTTAAAGCAGCCCATCTCACATTTTGAGTCCCACTACCCTGTGTAGAGCTATAAATCCTAAGATTTCCATCATCATCCAGCTTGAAAAACCTTAGAATGTTCCCTTCATCAGCATAATCACTACTATAAACAACATTCAAAGGATTCGAAAGACTAGGATCAGAAAGTGAAAGAATCCCAATAGGCTGCATTCCCAAACTAGGAGAAGACAAGTTAACATTTGCAGAAGAATTCAACCCAGAATTATAATACACTATAGAACTATTCCACAAAAGTGACAAGTTCCCATTATTCATAAGGCTAAAAGAATACAACCCAGATCTCAAAACATGATTATTAGTGAAATTCTGTCCAGGAACAATAGTATCAGTTGGGTTTTCAAAAGTAGACCAAATGTTCGATACAGTACCGTTTTTTAGACGAAAATTTCCATTATCATCAAGAGCAGCTGAAGAAACACCACGATTTACAGTTCCTGAACTCCAAACAACAGAACCAGAAGACCCACTTATGAGCTGAAGGTCACCGTTAGAGAGGAACCGTAGTTCACCTGAGACATCAACTGCTCCGCCGTTAACGGTGTCGGCGCCGGCTTTCCATATGGGTATATTGTTGTAAGAAATAGCAGCAAAATAGGAACTCTGGTTTGTGGGGTCGAGCTGTAGGAAGGAAAAAGAGAAGGTGTTGTTTGGAGATGACCATTTGGAGTTTGGGTTGGAAGCTGAAAGGGTAGAATTAGGAAGAATATCTGCAGCTTCTATGGTGATGATAAGAATGGTGAAAAGTATGAATAGTAGTCTCATTTTTGGAGGAAATGGGTGAAGAAGAAAGAGGTATTTGGTGTGGATTTATGAGTTGTGTGCCATTGTTGTGGAGGTGGAGAAAACAGGGGAAGGTGGGAAGAAGAAGAGTCGACTTTGACTTTACTTTTCTACTTTGGCCTCCTTCTGAGTTGAATTTTCATTTTTGAAATACTTTTTTGGCCAAGAATTGGTGTTTTGGTTTATTAATTGAATTGAAAGAAAATATCAAAATACTGTAATAAGTAACGTGTTGTGATTTATTAATTCTAGAATAAAATAAATACTTCTATAAAATCATTATTCTTCTTGATAAGAGAGACTTTCTTGACATCCTTAGGGGGTATTCCTGTCATTTCGCCTAAGGCTTTCTTTGGACACTCAAAGGGGTATTCTTGTCATTTTACCTTGTGGATATTCAAAAGAGCAAGCTGGTAATCTCCCCTTTTCCCCTCTTTCTTGCGTTGCCACCTGTTTCGTACTTCCATCTGCAACCGCATATGTTTTGTATCTTCCTTCTTCTGCATTGGTTGTTCTGGAAAGTTTCTCCTAATTTTCTTGAAAAAACAACCGATTCATTTGGTGGTGAAATTAACTCTTCAGAAATTCGCTCCTACGAATGAAAAAAAGGTATACCTTCTGTCTTTGGTTTGTTCATTTCATGTGTTCAGTGGCGGAGGCAGGAATTCTATCCAGGGGTTCAAATAAAAAACATGTTGTTGCCTGGAATCGAACCTGTGACCCAAAGCTCACATATAGGCGAAATCCTGAACCAATAAACCATTGAGCTACTCCTTTGATATATGCTCAGGGGTTCTACATGTACACAAAAAAATTGATCTTATATATATAGTGTAATTTTTTTTTCGATCCCCTGGACACACTCTACATCCGCCACTGCATGTGTTAGGTTTTTCCCTTTCAGCCGAAACTTTTTCCAGTCGAATTTAGAGAGCCCTTACTGACTTCGTCTTTCCATCTTTGTTTCATCGATTTATGTCTTGTTCAATGCTGTATTTGTTAGCTTAAGTTGTTGCCTTCTGCTTAAATTTAATATTATTTTGAATTGGAAGAAATCGATAGATTTCCAGCTGAGAGTAGCTTGGGGTCAAGCAGGCTGGTGACAAGCTCCCTGCTCCTCACGAGACCCGCCCTCCGGGATAGAAAAAGAAAAAAATCCTAAGTGGCTTCTTGTTTGGGGTATCTGAACCGTATTCTTGTTCGGATGCTTGAATCGAACTCATCTGTTTATTTACGGCAAACCTTTCACATATTATCTGTTCCTACTTTAGTGATAAAACTTCATTTTGCTATTTATATTTTAGTAATTTTGTTCCAATTTATATGTCTTACTTTTATTTTTAATATGTTAGATATTTAAATTACGAAAAAGACTTATATAAAATTATAACAATTAACAACTTAGAATATTTCAAAAATATATTAACAAAATTATTTACTATATAAATTTTATAATGTATAAATTGAGACATATGTGGTAACATGTTATTTAAACAGTACATAAAAATAAAGTATTGTAAATTACAATAATTAACAACTTAAACTATTTAAAAATGAGAAGATAGCCATATAAATTGAGACAAATAAAGTAACATACATTGGGCGTTAAGGATCAGTAAGTGAATTCTCTGATTTGTCCTTCTACTTCAATTTCTTCTATTTATATTTAACACATTTTTTTGTTCAATGTATGTCTTACTTTCCTTTTAAGTATGTTATATATATTTAAAAATTACAAAAAAATAATATTATAAATCACAATAATTAACAACATAAAATATTTAAAAAGCATATTGAAATTTTGATTGACTCTCAAAATTTCACACGTGCTCACATAAATTGGGACAGAGAGTAATATATATATATTATTTGAAATTTACAAAAGACATGTTTTACACTTAATACAAAGTAAATTTATTTTTATACATTATTATATATTTTATATTTATACAAAATAAATACATTACTTACATAGATGTGTAAACAATTTATTATAATAATGTATAAAAATGCATAAATATTGTTATAAAAAAGATAGACATAACTCATAAGGGCGTAAACCTGAAAATGCGATTATATATGTAGTTTTTATTTTTGAATTTTTTTCAAAATATAGATTTTAATGATAAAAGTGTCTATTATAACAAAAAAATAATATAAACACATAAATTTATTAATTAAATATATGACATTAATTTATCTAAACCAATAAACAAGTTGAGTTTTATACAAAAGTAGTCTTATTATCATGATGAATTATTTAAGAACGCAATAAATTTATATAATCAACCTCAAATAATTCAAAGTTTGAAAACTAAAACCTCATGAAAATGGGAGTAAATGAGAAAGTCAAGTGACTGATTTGTTCAAACAAAGACAATGTCAAATCTAAACACCAAGTTTGGCTCTTCCCTACTAAAAATACAAGTCTTGCTCCTTGACGACCACATATGTATATTTTTGGAATTTAATTACTTTAAATAGATAGATCAAAAAATTACGTTTAGTATATAACTGAATTTGTGAGACAATAAACACCTATTAAGAAAAACATTTAAGGATATCATGATAGAGGGTTCAATCTTCATGTTCGAGGACATCAAATTTGACTTTCTCATTATTATATTCTAATGTCAATATGCTTTGTCATTTTCTTGTACATCCAATTCAGTGGCGGAGTCAAAAATTTCAAGAAGAGTGTTCAAGTGCTAAAGTGAGTCTGCTCTTCCTAAAAAGTGAAAAAAGAGAGTTATTACTAGTGAGATTCGAACACTCTTTCAAGACGCCTGAAACCATAGGCTACATCATATTGTTGTGTCAAGAGAGTCCAAAATATGTTATTTAACCACTTTGTTTATTATTTTACTTGTATATACGGTATAATTTTCCGACGAGTGGTGTCCAATTGGACACCTCCTGACATAAGGGTAGCTACAATTCCAGATTGATCAGACTCTAATTATTTTTCATTTACATAAGGGTAACTACAATTTCAAATTGATCAGACTCTAATTATTTTTCATTTACTTCGATTGATTCAATCTGTCTGTCCTTTAAACCTATCATACAAATTCAACTAATACCTTTTGTTTTTAATGAGAATAACAATAGCTACAAGCATAATCACCAGTCCATGAAATAATATAAAATAACTAATTACAAAAGAAGAAAATGATTCTTGTATTTTATTCTACTGATCTCCCACATCTTAACATAGAGAAGATCTCTTGTGAAATGTGGCATATAATTAAACTAAAAATATTATTACCACCAAATAAATTTCTAAAATCTCATCCTAGGCTTCAAAAAGTTCTTACATATTGCAACTATCTTAATTCTAAAATCCATATTACCCTTCTATGAGTTTTTTAACATTTGTTGGGTAAACTTCACTATTAAGTTCAGAATTAAAGGCCTTATTAGCAAGCACTACATTCACAGCTTCTGTGGGATGCAACCCATCAAACCACACAAATTTGTTCCTATTTGAACAAGCTTGTCCTCCATTTTTGCACAAAGTTGAATTCCCACCTTCCTTTATTGTTAGCACTTCACAACAAGGATCTCTCACATTATCAATACCTGTGTTTAAATTGCAAATTCAAGAAAAGTAAGACACATAAATTGAAACAAAACCAGTATAACATAGTCGTGCATACTAAGAAAATATAGGACTAGTTTAACCTATTAATTGTTGATAAATTCATCTTTCATTCACTAGCGACAAATCAATTTTGTAGCTAAACAACAAAATATATCATCAAAAAAAATTGTTAACTACACAAACTATTTATTTAACAACGAAGTTGATAACTAATTCCAATTTTTTTCATAGCAACCAATCTATCTAGGTTAAAAATCAAATGACTTTCTCAAACTAATACTACAGATCGTCATCGGGGGTTGCTGTGTGACGTTTTTCTGTTGAGTACAATACATAATTCAGACTTGAAGTTCATTTACACAAGTATGACAAAGACAATTCTAAAGAATGAGACTAAGCAAAACTTATTTAGATATCATTCGTTAATATAACATCAACATAACAATAATATTATAAAGCAATGTTCAATATGAAGAAAGTTAAGAAGACATACCAAATTGAGAAGGAGTTCTTATGATATTCCTAATAATGTTGAAGACATCAACATAGACAGACTTAGAATCAGGCATTTTTTGCATCATGTAATCCAACAAGCTCCTTAAATTGGTATTGTAGAGACCTAATGGTACATTTATTGTTTGAACGCAATCATGTAGCGTTGGAATTGGGAGTCTAGCGCGTACCATTGGACTGCAACCATTTGGATATAATGACATTACCACAAATTTCCGTCCACCCAAGTCGTACAACTTCTGTAAAATCAAATCGTATGATTTAACAAAAATATTGTAATGACGGAAGAGGCATAGCCAACAAGAGGTGTGACATAGTCAGTACCTGGAGTTGTTGAGAGAGTCCAGTGATCAATTTAGAAATGAAACCTGGAAGAGTAGAATTATTGAATGGGAATTTCAAGAAGTAGTTTAGTGAAAAGTCATTTCCACCAGTTCCAACTACAAATAAGTAATTGCTTAGTGCTTCATTGCTTTTGCATCCAAGTTGCTTTTCCAAATCAGGTATTGTTACACTCTCTAAGTTTCTGATTTGTTCATTCATGCCCATCACTTCTCCCTAACAATTTCATTAATTTATAAGAATCAAACATCAATATATATTTCTCGTTTTTCGAGAGTTAGACAGTTTAAGTTTGATCAAAAATTTGTGCATGATATATTTGTAAACTACGTAAAAAGTCACATATGAAAAATTTACGATCAAAGTAGATTGATCTACTTTTAACAATTGAGATTTGATATTGCGATCTAAAATAACTTTTGAACTCCCTTTATTATTATATTGTACTAAAAAGTTCCCAAGGGGTTTCAGTAATTAACATATAACCAAAATAGTTCATTTTTGTATAAATTTTCAACAAAAATGTCCCTTTGTTGAAGAATCTATTTGGTTAATGCTTAAAAATTACTAGTACTAATTAAATATTTGTTCAAGTATACATGGTTAAATATGACGACATTGTTAATCAATATTTCACCTAGAAAATACATATTTCGTTCCTTTTTAGTTGTCATAGTTTTCTTTTTAACAGTCAAACAATATGAATTTTGACTAACATTAAGCATAACATGCAGTGGCGGATCCAGGATTTTATGGTTATGAGTGCTTACTATTTTTAATATAAACTTGTATTAACCAAAGAGCGTAATGGCGCGCTAAAATTTCTCAACAAGAGTGTTTTTTTTAAATAATTCAATAGTCAATCAAAATTCTTTCTATTGGTTCAAGAAAAAAAAGAAGAGGAGGAACAATATACCTTCACGCATGATTGTAATTACCAAAAAGGCAAACCAACGAGAAGGGGATTTTTTTGCTCTTGAGTTGGAGAACTTAAATGAAGGCTCTAGAACATAATATTTTTCCCTTCCCTTTTCATTTTCCCTAATTAGATTGACGAGAAAGAAAGAGTAAATTAACATGGAAAATCATGATTGTTTATATTTTCGGGAGATTAAGTTGCATAATAGACATGAGTAATGGTCGCTTCAAGATTCTAAAATCGTGGTTGCTTCTTTAACTATCAATCACAAAATATAAATGTACAAATTTAACACTGGTCATAAAAATGATATTTAAATACGATAGCGAAAAAAAATTAATAAAAAAACAACAGTAAAAATATATTGAAAAAGGAAGAAGGAATTTTGCAACTTTTGTATAAAATTTAATTTAAGAAAAGTCAGCGGGGCAATGTGAAAGGGAAAATCAGTGTTTTCAAAAATGTTTTTGGGGCGAGTCCCAGGGCGTGTCTCGGGGCGAGGCGTACCAAAAACGCTCCGGGGAGTAAATTAAAGACGTAGATCCAGAAGGCGTAAGTTCTAAAATTTGAGGCATAAGCTTCGAGCATAAAAACGCAAGTCCTGAGCGTAAAAACGTAGGCTCGAGCGTTTTTAATTTATTTTTTTAACTTCTTTTTGCTTTAAATCATATTTTTTCTATTATGGTGTAATGATATTTCTCAAATAGTAATTATAATACTTTTTTTCTTCATTATTGATTATTAATACTTGTCTCAAATAAAAATCATAATATAATTTCTATATATTATAGGTTATTTATAAAAAATTATTTGTAAAAAATTATTTGTAAAATCATGGAAAGGTTTACTTTTGTTTATTTTATTAGTAATAAAACTATAAAATTGAATATACATGAGATTGCGCCCCGTAGATCCATGGGACTTACGCCCTGTGTCTCTGGGCTTACGCCTCGCCCCGTAATGTATAAAACGTCTCGCCTCAAGCCCCGCCTTTTAAAACATTGGGGAAAATAGATAAATGACAAAAATAAATATATAAATAAATAAAAGAAAGTGTAATTGGAAATTAAAAGGTAGAAAGAGAAGAGTTGAAAGGTAGAAATAATGTGTTTTGAGGGATTCGAACTCGCTGAGAAGCAAAATTTAAACCTTAAGCACCCACTTGCAACCAACATGCCAATTGAATCATTCGTTCCATGGGTGCTCACCTTTAGCTTTATACGATCTTGTGTTAATTTCTATATAAGTATATATAGTTCGATACGCGGTTAATGGGTACTCGAGCACCCGGAAACCTCCATGTGGGTCCGTCCCTAGTAACATGACAACTAAAAAAGAACGAAAGGAGTAGATAATACCATGTAATTTTACGACAAGTAAAGAAGGAAAGAAAGAGAAATGAATTAAAAAACTCACAGAAACAACACCAGTTTCATCAAGAATACCAGAACCACCAGAAGCAAAATCAACACCTTGAAGAATGGCATTCTCTTTAGTTGTAGGATCTTTAAATGTTGGAATTGGACCAAGTTTTACATGTTCACCAAGTAGATCAATCACATTTTTACCATTTGTAAATCTTCCTGTTGGACCTTTTACATAATCTACTCCATATGGCAAATAATTTGCCTTTGCTTTACATTTTTCAATAAAATTGTTGTTCCCATTATCAACCAATGAGCTACCAAATATAAACATTCCTTTTATTTTTGTGCTTTGATCATTAAATTTGCATTGACAATTGCATACACATAAAAATGACAAGAATAAACTTAGGATGATGAGAGTTTTTGCCTTTTGAGACATCGTGTTTTTTTGTTGTTATATATTTTTTATTTGTTTCTTTCCTTTTGTGTGTCCTTTTTATACGAAGATTAAAAAAAAAATTGAGTAATGGATAGGATTAAAATACTACAATGCAAAGTTAGAATTGAGTAGTAACTAACTTTGAAATTGTTGACTCCTATTTTTTCGATTCTTAATTACCCTGTTATGTTTTGTTTTGACAGGTGTGACTAAAAGATAAATTTCATTAAAATGTTCTTATTTATTCTTTGATTTCAATTATGACAACATTTTCTTCTTTACTTCTATTTGATTTTTGAAATAGATAAAAATATTAGTAGTACGTATATTAATTTGTAAGTTTAACATTTATAGTGAGGCAAAAATCTTAATAGCTATCAATCACCTTCTCTTTTCTTTTGAATCTTTTGGAGTAAAAGGATCAAAATTGTCCTTTATGTTTGAATTAAGAATTAAAGTAATCATTGTGTTTTAACATGGAGTACTAATAGTCCTCCATGTTTCAACAATTGGTACACTTTTGATACTCTTGCAAACGGCCGTCAAAAATTTAACAGTGCTTTCTCTTTTACACGTGAGAAAGGTTTCCACCATTGCCAACTAAATCTTCCCTTTCTTTACCCTCAGATATCCATAATTCCATAACTTTGATTCCCTGTGAAACAAATAAAATCAAAATAAAGACTGATATTTGGAGAAGTAAAACTTATTCAGTTGCATCTGTTGTTTTTAAAGAATGTATCTCCTGGGAAGTCTGCGACAAGAGTAAAATTCTTTAAGTCCAAAACTGAGTAAGCAATTTACATTTGGTTTCACTGTCTCTTCAAGATCATAACCAAGTAAATATGCTCGCTTCTCCAACATTCTCGCCAATATTTTCTTCGGCAAACCCAATGAAACCAAATAATCCACAAGTGATTTAATCATCGTCCCAACTCTCATACCAAGAAAATATGGATATTATGTTACCATCGGCCCTACATCCCTCGAATTAACCCTTATACTAAGTTACTAACCAAGTAAGCAACTGAAGATTTCATTGTTCCCTTAAGTTTAAACCCTAACTACTCAGGATATTTCATCAAAACATACCCAATATCTTGTTTCTCAACATCAAGACCTCTAAAAAATTTTATAACTGGGACAAGCTCCACGACCACGACGACACTAGTATGTAAACATTGAGGATAAATCTTAACAAACTCACCAAGCTTAGACCTTTGAAGCCCAATTTTCTCCAAGTATGTTAAAACAAGAATTATGTTTTCCTCACACTACAACCAACCAATTTTCTGCAAAAACTCAACACGTTCCCGCATAACTTCAATAGCAAAGGGTAATTCCAACTCCTCTAATTCATCGGGGATTATTCCTAGAGATTTATTACACGTGACACCAACTTGTCCTTACGCCCTTGGACTACACCCCATGTTACTGGGCATTTCATATTCTGGGAATTTAGAAGAATGGGTCGAAAAGGGTTTTTGGTTCAATACCCTATGGGGGGCTTGAGGGGTTTTGCAGGGTTTAATAGTTGGGTTAAAAAATGGATCTTTTGGATTTCTGAAGATTGTTTTTAAGGATTGATTTCTTCTTATTATTGAGGTCATTTCAGTGAACAAACAAAGATCATTCAAGAATGAAATCACTTGAAAAAAAAAAAGAAGCTTTAACACCCTTACCTTACCTTTGATCAAGCAAAACAAAGAAGTTGTTCATTTTTTCATTGAGAAAAAATTGGGGGTTTTGAGTAGGGATGATGAAGAAGAAGAGGAGTTCCGAGACTCGTGGGCTGGGCTGGGCAGGGTTGGGTTCGCGTTATATATACAAGTAAAAGTTGGAGTTTTTGCCCAATTTTAGGGTGTGGTTTAATTAGGGATGGTGATGGGGGGCGGGACGGGGAGGAGCGGGTTGAGCTTTGACCCATTTTCAGTCCGCTCCACTCCGCTCCTCGTACACTCATCTTACATAATTTTTTTTAAAAAATTTCTAGTTAAGTTTGATATTAAAAATAAAATTTATTTTTCGTTAAGTTTTATTAATTTAATAGAATTGACTTAAAACTTTGTTTTTCAAAGGTCAATTGGGAAATAAATAAGAAATTATATTATTTTTTATTGAATCATTTTCATTTGCTATCTTGAATATTTTAGTAGTTTTAAAGAAATTGTCTTAATAAATAATGTTTTACCACTCTTATATCATGTTACAAGTTAAAATTAAATTTAAATCCACATAAAATCACATATATCTGCAACCCGCTGTTGACATCCAATTTTGAACCTCCACATTGTATATTAATTATCGAGCTTCTTCAATTTCAAACGATTTAAAATAATTAGTTTTATAAAATTTTCAAGTTATTTAAAATAGTTGTATCATTTTTATAATTTTTAAACAATATATGTGTTTTATATAATTATGTATACAATTAGTATATTTTATTAACATTTGAAAAGCATCACAAAAGATTTTACATTTTTTAGTTAAATATTTTATTAATTTATCTTAAGTTATAGTTATAATTTCGAGTTAATTAGTTTGTAATTAAATTAATTATTATATTTCGTTAAGATTAAGAAACTCGTTAATTAATTAATATTAATTCGTCTTATTTAAGTTTTAATCAAATTCTCTAAATTAAACTCAAATTGGCTATTTCTTAAATTCCAAGCCCTAACCAATTTACACCTCCAATCTTGACCTACCCCTTGCACGTTTTCTTCTTCTTCTTTGCTTGTGAAACCCAACAACCCGCCCCTATACGATTTCTCCTTCTTCTTCTTCCTCGCGAAGAACCCAGAAACGCGTACAATGCACACACGCATACAAACCAAATGACCCCCCTCGTCTCCTTCACGCGTTCTTCTTCTCCAGACGTGGAAAAAGCCCATAAATCTAGCATAGCGACCAGTCCCATCAATCCGACAAGTTCGAAGAAAAGTCGTCCTTCTCCTCGCCTACAGCGTCCAACCACCCTCACGTCACTTTTCCCCCTTTTTCAGGGATTTGCAAATCTTTTCCACTAGTTGGCTTTGAAAAGAGTAAAGGGAGTCGAATTTCAAATTCAAAAATCCACCCGTTTTCCCCCTAAAAAATCAGCCCTATTCTTCATCTATTTAAGATGGTATTCTTTATGTGTTTAAGGGGGAGAAATTAATAAAGGGAAAAAATTACAAGCTAAAAGGGTCACACAAGAAATACACATTAGATATTTATTCTTCTAGTTTCCTTGGGGGTTGTTGGAAACTTGCTGGAATCCTCTGAGTTTTCTGAAGTCAGTGGTGATATAGTTCGCTCCAACTCACTTGTTTCGTCCCGGTGCAGCGCACCGGAAAAGGTAATATGCTTGTTTTTTCCTTTCAGACGATGTGTGTTCTGTTCTGTCACTGTTCCAGTAGTAAATTTCTTCCAGACTTCAATTTTTAATTAGTGACTCGTTATGCCTCACCTTATTGTTGGTTGTATTCACTGTTGAGTTTGGTGTATGGATTATTGGGAGATCATGCTCGATTTTGCATAATTTCTAGTGAATATCATTGTAACTTTACTGTCTCGTTACATGTCTTTTCCCTAGAGATATTTGGTGTAGAGACTTGCTTTCCTACCGATTCATGTATATTTTTATTTAAATCTCTAGTTCTTAAAAGTGATAAAATATTTATTCTCTGAACTTACTGATCCTAATTTGAGTTTTAAGAAGTTAAAAGTTTTGTTGTTTGTGATTATTATGATTTAGAAATTTTGTTCATGATAAGTGTTATAGTAGCCCAAAGATATGATTTTTTTTTTATTTCTTTCATTGTTGCTTCTGGAAAGGTATATGACTGCATATTCCTTGTTTCTTATATTTTTTAAGCATGTCCATTTTGTAGGCAAGATATCTTTGTCTATGTCACATACATGAGCTTGCATTCATTTTGTATCGTTACTGCTCATCACTCATGTAAACAAAAAAAATATAAGCCTTCATCAATTTCCCCTTTGGATTGCTACTTAAATGATGTTTTATTAATGATGAGAAGCAAGTGTTAATTTATTTATTGTGTTGCTTTGTCTCCCTCATAAATGCTAATCCTATCATTTATTTATTTTCACATATACTATCAGTCGAGTTCGACTTGGACTCTGTCTTCCTCTTGCATTGTTGTTGGGTTTCAAAACCCAACCTTCTTTATGTTTGTGTCAGCCTCTTCGTAGTTCGAGTCAAGTGAACTGGCGAACAGGGGTTAAGGATCGATTCTAGACCCCAGAAACCCCAAAACATGGGTTGTATACATGTTGTATACATAAATATACATTGATATACAAACTAAGTGTTGAAATACAGGTTGAAAACAGAGACGCAGGTGTACGGGAGTCCAAAAATGGATTACATACGTTTGTATACACTAATCTGCAGGTTATGGACACCATATACAAGAATATACTGCAGTCTACGAAAGTTGTATACACTGCATAAAGGCAGTGGAGAATAGGCCAAAGCCCTCCTAAATTTCAACAACAAATTTAATTTGAATGGGCCAAGCCCATTTATGGCAAACGTTTAGGATTAGGACAGGTGGGCCAAGGGTCCAGAAATTTGAATTTGGGCCAAAAGCCCCAAATTTGGCTTTTCTTCTTTCTTTGTTTTTTATTTGTTTTCTAACTAACCTTTTATTTGATTTGGTTGATTTAATTAATTCCCCAAAAGATGAACATTCTTTATGTTAGTTTATTTTAATATAATTCATTTTTATCAACTCTCATACTTTTATTGAATATTTAGTCAAAACTTTATATTTAATCTTCAATTAATTTAAAATAGTTTCATGCTTTAATTTATCAAATTGGTTCAAATTATTTTTAAAATGATTTAAAAAGATAAATTCTAAATTGTTTCATTTTAGGTCCTTTTCTCTAAAAAAAATATAATATAATAAAATGTATCATTTATTTAATTAATCAAATATTGTAAATTAATATTTTTATGTTAAATCTTTTTTTTTTCAAAAAATAGTCAAATATTTAATATAAGTCGTAGGATAACTGCATGTTAGCGGGAGCTTCAAATGCCTTAAAAACTTTCTTGAAGCGTAAATGAGAACCTCTTACCTATTTTCTCTAAAAAATTTAAGACTTAATTTGTTAGAGTTTTTTTAAATTAAGTTTTCTTAATTTCTTTAAAAAATTAAGCGACGACTCTTTTTTAAGTATTTTTCTCAAATTGTTTTATACTTAGAACATTTCAAAAAAGTGATTTTTTCTAAAGATAGTAAATTACGGTGTAACAGAAATGGCAACTCTGCTGAGGATTTAATAGTTTCTAACCATAACAGACTTAGATTAATTATTAAGAATTTTAGCATTGCTTGTTTCATTTTATTTGCTTGTGTTATTTTACATGCCTAATGCTTTATTTATCATGTTTATGTGATAAAAACTGCTTATTTGTTACTGCTTTATGTAAATTATATATTTGTTACTGTTTTATTAACTGTCATTCCATTCATATTTTATCCACTTCTTGGAAATTCACACTATCACACGTACACGCGAGGTGTGTTTTGCGCACCCGCAAATTTCTTTCAAAATCCCAAAATTTAGGAGAGTTGGCATATGCGCGGGGTGTCCGAATCTTTTTTTGTGTGACCGCGAAACCTCCTCACTTGAGTTGTCCGCTTGGGAACCTTGTGTCTAGTAAGCCAAATCTTAGAAAACATAAGATAGAGTTAAACCAACACCTTTTAAGGAACATGCATCATGCAATCGTAAGAGTCTTAATACTCATGGCGTAGTAAGACCATTATTACATTACCAAATGTCAAAGCGGGTTCATGACCCAAGTGACACATGATCATTATATGTGTGCATATTTGAAGGATAATTGTGCCTAAATACCGACTAGTTGCTCTTCAATAATTAAATTGTAGTAGGAAGGTATAGGCTAACCATTTGTTTTGCAGTTCGGATGACTGTCAAGATCCTAACTTTGGTGGGTGGAAGATTCATCCTAGCAAAGGCAATGATAGTCGGGGTACAACAATATCTTAAACTCAATTTATTAGGTTTATTTTTATTGTACAAAATATAATGAAGTTATAAAACTATTGATGTACTTTTTTTTATAGTATATTTATTTAATTATTTCAGAGCTATAGAATGATGTATATTGGCACAATTTTGTCCTTCAAATTTTCGTTAGGCCTACCTCAGACATAAAAGAGGTCCCTTGCATATTAAGACGTCTTATTGACTTGTCGCTTGCCTTTATTGCTTGTTTAATATGTTTATTATGCACTACTTGCTTGCTATGTGATTTATTTGCACATATTAAAATTACTTGATGTTTTGTCACCTTATCTAACATCATTTTATTTTTTTGTATCTTTTCTTTTTATTTTTTAATCCTATTTAGGAAAAGGCTTATTCACGCTGACAATCGAGATGTCTGACAACGCAAATGCTTTACCTCAATGGGCAGTTCAAAGGTCAAGAGCTAACGTGATTGATCCACCAATGGCAGACCTTTTAGGCATTGAAAATAGCACCCCTACTGAAGATAATCCTGAAACTTTGGGAACTAAGGACGACACTAGTAATGATGAACATATTGCTCGCTTAGAGTAACAAATCGCTGATTTGCAAGGAGAAGTTGAGCGTGTTAGGATCTTTGGCAAGTTACCGGTCTCCAACACCCCTCATCAGGAACCAAGAACTACTGCACCAATACCTTCTCATTTTCCATCTCTAGAATATCCTGTTCCTAACCTTTTTCCTCCACAAAATACTCAGCCCATGAGCACACCCGTCATGAACTCGCATCCCATAAATCCACCTCCTACAAAACAAGCTCATGTTAACCCTCCAACATGCCAATCCATCTCTCATGTTCCAAAACCCATTTAACCAAATTCCTTCTAATACTCAACATGTTACCCTGCCACACATTCAAGTCCCTATCAACCCGCAATCTCTCACCCCAGTTCCCGGCTACCAAATCCCTCAAAATCAAATTCCCTCCAACATATCAAAGTCCTCAAAACCAAATTCTTACAAACCTATCACATGCCACACCAACTATCGCTCCTCACAATACTCCACCAATTCAAAATCACTTAACACCTTAACATATATCATCGGCACACATTGATCCTAGCATGCAATGTGTTCCACCGATATATGTTACACAAGCTTGACCATTCGCTACCCCGGCACCAACTGTTGATCCATATGAGTTATTGGAGAAAAAGTGGAAATCAAAAGAGAAGGAACGTGATAAGGAGATGCGTGAGTTGAGGGAAGAAGTTAGGAATATGCGTATTTCCAAAAGAGGAGAGAAACTCGAGTATGAGGACTTATGTGTACATCCTGACGCTGACTTACCTGATGGATACAAGCCACCAAAATTTGAAATGTTTGATGGCACTGGAAATCCCCACCATCACTTAAGATCTTATTGTGATAAGTTAGTCGGGGTAGGAAGAAATGAGGCCGAATGAATGAAGTTGTTCATCAGAAGTCTAACTGGAGATGTATTAACTTGGTATATCGAGCAAGATCCCAAGATTTGGCGTAATTGGAGCAATATGGCAGAGGACTTCATGGAAAGGTTGAGGTTGAACATTGATATCGTCCCTGATCGATCTTACTTTGAAAAGTTAAAGAAGAAGACAACTGAAACCTTTCGCGAGTATGCTATCCGTTGGAGATCAAAAGTAGCTAAAGTTCGACCCCCTGTGGACGAAAATGAAATGAAAGACATTTTTATCAAAGCTCAAGATAACATGTATTATGAAAGGATGTTGTTCATGACAGGTGCCAAATTAACATACCTCGTCAAAACTGGGGAAGCTTTGGAAGAAGGAATCAAGTCTGGGAGAGTCACAAACTTTACAGCTTTATAGGAACAAATAAGGCAATTCAATTAGGAACGATTGGATGAATTAAGAAGAAAAAGGAGAAAGTTGCGACTATAATGAATATTCAGGAGCAAAGGCCAAGCCAGATGCATGCATATCATAACCAGCCATTTCACAACCCACACAGTCAAATATTTTCACCTGTTTTGTCACGACCCGAGCCTACATCCTGGACGACCGTGGCCGGCACTCGAGAACCATTGCTGGTCCCCAAGCGAACCCTCATCCTGGCTGACTACTAGCGAAAAACTGATTCAAGCATTCAAAACTTAAAAACTGAATAAAAATCCATGAAATTGAAATATAAAACTTTCACTCAAATGAAATACTCTGAATATAAAAATAATATTCAACTCGCCATACAATAGGCAACTTAAGTCTTTGAAATATTTAATAAAATGAATGAATAATATAGACTTCTCAACTATACTGACTATCTATGAATCCTCTAACTGATAAAGATGGAAGTCGGGACAATACCCACGACATCCTGACTAAACTGAAAAGTAAATGAAATCCTCCGGAAACAAGAAGGCTCACCATAGCTAACTCGAACTCCCCGATGTATCAACGAATCTCCTGTTGATGATCCTGAATATATGTGTCTGTATCATGAGAAGATGCAGGCCAAATGGCTCAGTACGTGAAATGTACGAGCATGTAAGAGGAATTCTAAAGCATAAACATAAGCTTGAACTTTAATAAAAAAGAGACATACTTACCTCTTTTCAAACTTACTCAACTCAAGGAATACTCAAGGATACTCACAACTACTCAAACTTACTCAACTTAGAAGTACTCAAGGATAAGATACTCAACTCAGAGATTAGATACTCAACTCAAAGATATGATACTCAACTTTGGATACTCAACTCAATATAAAGCAACAATACATATGCAATATATAGAAAGCCTTTAAAACAGTAGAAAACAACTTAGTTCATTAAATAAAATGCAATAACAAACTCAATTTTACTCATATAATAAAGTAATATAGTTTCTGTGGGAGTTTCTCTAACCGACAACCACCACTATGAGCCTAAGTGGTGATACAACGTCTTGCCCACGCTGCTAGAACTATCTTATACTTTGCCGTCATATAGAACGCTTAACTTAGTGGATCTACTAGCTTAACTTATGTGATCATCTAAAAAGTATGACACATTAATACTCATGATGGCTACATGGTTTATGGAGACTTGAGTTAGTATGAACTCGCATCCCCATATCGGTGCTCAATACTACTCCCAAAAATGTACTTAGCTCATATGTTTTAAAAACAAACTTCTTTCTTTGGTTTGAGATAATTACTCAAAACTTAGCTTAAAAGCTCTCTTGGAAACCATAGTTTCCTCTTTACTGAAAAACTAGCTCAAAGGCTCTTTTGAAATCTCAGTTTCCTTTCTTGTTTAAATGTGAAAACATTTACTCTTTGGGAATACATAGTCCCGATATACTCTTTTGAAGAAATGAACTCAACTCTTTACTCTTTTCTCTTTGCTTAACTCAAAACTTAAGTCTTAACACAAAGTTAAAACGTTTGTAAAAGACTTCTTAGTATATGGTTCATGCCAAATTATGGACGTGAACGACTCAATGCAAGGTTTTCAATAACCAAAGATAGAACTCAATACTTGGAACTCAAGAACTTCAATAATACTACTCACTTCAAGAATACTCAACTCAGAGGGTTCATGCAGAATTTATGAGCATGAAACTACTTAACTCAAGGACTTAAAGATACTTCTCGTCTCAAGATTGCTCGACTTATAGGGTTCATGCGGAAATATGGACATGAATAACCCAACTCAACGAATTCATGGGTAACATGTAATAGTCCCATGATTAGGAATGAAATCTCAAATGGGTTAGAAACTCAATACTTAAGACTTAGGACATGAAGTTATTACTCCTCTCAAAGATACTAAACTGATGGAGTTCATGCAGAATTTATGGGCATGAACGACTTGACTCGTAGGTCTATATAACATTATGGAACTCATGATACAACTCTTCTCAGTCTCATACTTACTTCCTCACAACTTAGTTCAAACCAATAGTTGATCTCAAAGGGTTCACAATCGAACTCAAAGGCTTTCTTGAACTCTATTCTTAACTCTCTCTTGAATGTGAATTATGAATTCAAGAGTTATATTTCATGATATGAAGAATCTAGGTGATAGTGTAGACTCATAAATACATTATCCTCACTCTCATTCTCACTTACTTAAGTCTTGAAACAAGTTACTATAAGTTGTAGAAGACTCCTCAAAAGGGCTCGAATGGACTTTCTTAGAATGTTCGAATGAATGCTCAAAACTTAACTGTTTAACTCTACCTTAAATTTGAATTATGGATTCAAGGCTATGATCATGTTAGGAATGGTTTTAGGTGTTTAGAAGTAGCTTAGAGTAGTTAGAATCGAAAAGGAGTTAAGGTGCACTTTAAACAAACTCAAACGGGGAAATCGACGACAAACTGGAGGGGAAGGAGACCCTGGGGCTATGGGTGGCGCAGAGCACCAGCCCCTAAATTCAGAGGAGGGTTTGGGGCACTCTGGCAGGCGCATCGCGTCAGGCCCCCAACCCAGAAAATCTAACAAACTTCTTTGCTCGTTTTCTCACCCTAACTCGCCTAGAATCGAACGGTTTCTTCCCCAATCACTTAGAATCAATTATTTAACATAAGTACTCTCAGATCTACTCAATACATCCCTTAAAACACTCACTTTTATCTCAAGAAATCATCCAAAACCCAACACAACAAGATTTAGAATGAACTTCAAGAACACCTATTAAGAACTCATCAAGAACTCAAATCTTTCAACTTCAAGAATGAAATTTTGCGCTGAAAATAACTTGTTTGGCGTGTGGGTGAACAAACCCAACACTATGGAAGCTTACATACCTCTTAGGGATCAAACCCATGGCGACAATCCGCAACAACTCTCAAGAACGTCGATGAACGCTTGATCCTCTCCTCTTTTCTCCTCTTCTCTCTTCTTTTCTCTTCTTGAACTCTCAACTAAAACCCTAGGATAATTTTAGGATTATAAAATTGAACCTAATAGGATTAGACCCTTAAAATATTACTAAAAACTAATTAAATCTGATTGGATAAGGAAAAGACCAAAATACCTCTCTCTATTTTCGGGTAACTTTTCTTAACTGGATAACCTATCTTCAAAAGGTCATATCTCACTCATCCGACCTCGAAACTTAGCAAACTCGGCGGCGTTGGATAGATAATTCAAAGGTTTTTCCTATGATATCTGGTAGAACACCTAACTCATCCTGAGCTAGGAGTTATGATCGTTTGAAGTCGACCCAAAACTCATGCTTAACTTAACTTGCAAAATTTCATATTTTGCTATATCCAATTTAATTCTTTTTGGAACTCAAGGTGCTACATCTAGCGACATTAACACTTAAGAAATTTTAATTCCTCGGTAAAATCTCACTCACTACGATGAACGGTTCGAGTCTTAGTTCGAAAAAATTTCTAGGGTGTTACATGTTTCTTATCCTGTTTATAACACCCAACCGACGTACTACCAACAACCATCCGCATATCAAAACTCACCACATTACCAACAACCTTCCCATTACCGACCTCCAAACAATTCATTAAATCCACCAAGGCCTCGTCAAAATTTTGACAAAAGAAAGACTTACACACCTTTACCTGAGTCTTACGTCCAATTCTTTGAAAGGCTGAAAGCAGCAGGATTGATCCAAACAATTTCATGGAGAGATATCGAGCCTCACCCTAAGTGGTTTGATGAGTCTAAACATTGCGCATATCATTCAGGGGCTGTCGGACATGATACAAAAAGTTGTTTTGCTCTCAAAGATAAGATTGAGTTTTTGATCAATGAGAATGTGATTCAGCTTAAAGGAGCTTCTCCAAATATGAACAATAACCCTTTCCTAACCATAGGAATGTGAGTGTGAACATGGTTACCACAGACGATGAGAAGAGTCTTAAGGTAACTATTATGCTGGTAGGAAAAATTATTCAGGAAACAATCATCAAACCTGAGTTCAAGAAGAGGGATGACATTTCTGTGCCTAATTTTATTTTGCTCCCAAATCTGCCCGCAGTCCAAATGTTTGAAGACATTCTTGAAGATGATCTAGTTGAAGGGATCAAAAGTATATTCATTACTGAAGATTTTACTGAGACACCGACTATCTGGAATGCCGAACCAGGAGATGCCTTAAAGAATTGGACCTCTGCTCCGTCCTTGGTTCGCCGGGAGTCTTGGTAGGCTAAAAACTTTAGCAGTATTTTGAAATGACATGATTTAAAAATGAGGCTTTAATCATGTAGAAGAGCTTTTTGTCGTTTTGCCTCTCCTTTTGAAAGCTCAAATGTGAATTCTATATATGTCTTTCATTTCTCCTTAGCTCCTTATTTTTATCTTATTACTTCTATTTTTACTATTTCAGCTTAAAGTTTTTTAAACTTGTCGGTCCTATGATTATGACATGTGATGAGACAAAAGAGCAGAATATGAATGACCAGCCGAAACTCAAAGGATGCAAAAATGACGTGCAACTTGATAAGCTAGCTAAGGAATTGGAACAACTTTTGGACTAAGATAGTAAAATCACGGCGTAACACCTGCTCCGCCTTTCCCAACATTAGTCTTAAAAAAACCTACTTCAACCCTTCCGCATCCCATCCATCTCGCACAACCTTAAATCCGCTTCCCCCCATCCGGCATAGCCTTAAACCCATCCCGCCCCATCCCGCCCCACCCCGCCCCATTATCATCCCTATGTTTAATGTCAATTTTTTTGGTCTATAAATTTTGCTCTTAAACTTAATGGATTCTAATTTTAATCCTTATTGTCATTTAAGGGTATGGCTTAATGTAAAATTTTTTTGTCAACCATGGCTGCAAAAAGTCTTTAATACCCTTTATAATATATATATATATAACCGAATATAGAAAAGATGAGTGGCAGTATTGCATTTTTTAAATCCATAATATTGTACTAATTTGATATCTTAAGGAAATGATTACTAATGGTAATGGTAATGGCCTACAATTATGTTAACAACGAGCCTTTAACCAAATAAAAAGGGGATATTATACACAAATCGCATAGTGTTAAGAGCTAATTATATCTTTTTTATATTTTTTTTCAAATGACAGAAATCTGTTAAATATGGTAGAATCTGGATACATCCCAAAACATCCTGATACATCGCGTCTCGATTACAAATATATTCTTCAACATCCCGATACATTACACCTTGATTTCGGATACATCACTCAAAAAATATTTTTCTGTTCTTATTTATTTTTGTCTTTTTATAAAACTTTTTTTTTTTAATTAAATCAGCTGAGATTTGGAAAACCGCTTATGAAACTCAATTATTTGAAAGTAGAGACAAAATCTAACTTATGTTTCTTTGATTAATGAGGATGACTTAGCTTTATACTATTGATACTATCTCCTATTAGTAATGGAATTTGAACTTTTCCTAAAAGAGGAGTTAAACTTTTAATTTTAATTAATAGGAGAGTAAGTGGTATATTGATCCATAGGTCCTTAGGTCTTTCTACGGGTCGTAGACATCAACGTAGAACCCAAACTCAATCCAAAATTTCACTAAGTTTGGAGCCCTTTCTACGATCACTTCCTACGGGGTGTAGAACCTTTCACGAACCGACTTGGTGTTTCATAAGAATTCTTCTAAACTTGACATTTTTTCATTATTCAGACCTTTTCACGAGAGCCTTCCTACTGACCGTAGGACCTTGTATGTACATGGGCTCATACGAACTGAACTAGTACCAATTTTCTGCAACTTTCGTTTCCAATTCAATTTACCAATTTTCGTAGTGTTACGTAGTCATCCTCTGCCCTAAGAAAATATGCATGTTTAGATATCACATGAACATAATCCTTCATTGTGGTGTAGTGAATCAATATATGCATATCTCTAAGAAAATTATATCTTATGTTCTGCTTCGATTTCACATTGTAAAAGTTTTTATGTATCTCCTCAAGTTTTGATATTCATATGAGAATTTCTCGTAATTATGTATTGCAAATTCTCTTTCTTCCCAAATAATAGTTGGCTATCCATGCACAAATGTTAGTTCTTCAATGGGAATTATAATTATTGGGGTAACAATAGTTTCTTGTTTTAGAGTGGTAACATGAATTCTTTTGGGTCCAAATGTTATTGGATGGATCTTGGTTTAGGTTGAAATTTAATTACTTCATGTCAATTACGATAAATCAATCTTATCATGGCACATAATAAATAAAGTCATTAATTATATTTTCAAATGGCCCCCCAAAAATAAGGGCATAATAGGCTTAATATGTTGATGTGAAAGCCTTTTAGAGCCAAAATGTAAACAACGAATATTTTGGTACCAAATTCAATAGAACAAGAGCATTTTAGGTCCTTCTCCATACTAATAATTCTTAAGGAAGTGAAAAAGAAGTGCATCTATAAATAACACATCAAGTTGAAATTGAGATATGAATAAACGCATGTTATCTCTTGAGATACATTCTTGATATTAAATTCTTAGTATACACGCATTTGAAAATAAAATCATTGCAATTAGAAAGTAACATTAAGATCTTTCTAGTTAGAATTTTAAGTGATATCATTTCTTGTGTCAATCACTGAAAATGTCAGTTCCAAATTCAATCGATTGACATAGAAACCAATTAATTCTTTTCCCTCAAATCCTCTTCTCTTAACTACACGTTCCATCCAATCTTCATATAATCCAAAAACTCCATCTATGTCTTTTTTCAACTTGAAGAGATGGTTAACTTGAGTGTCTTGATCCCAAAGAGGAATCATTACCTCACCTTCTTTCTCTGCTATTACAACGACTATAGGATCTAGATTCTTGAAGAGGTATTTCATATCACTCTCATTAAATCTTATACCTCTAAAATCCTTCGTCAACCATTTCACCAAAGGAAACTCACTTTCAACCTTACTCTTGCCTTTCTTCCAAAACATTTCATATATTTTAGAATTGAAATCTTACACCTTAATAGTTTGAAAGGTATAGCTCCTACTTGTATGTATGATTATGATGTTTAGTGGTATATATAATACTCTAGTGTATTATTTCGGTAAATATAATCTATTTAGATAAATAGTTAATCATTACAAAAATTATCCAAATTTTCCATTTTTTTTAAAGATCTATAAAAATATTAAGAAACGATTACCTCTTTTTAGATTGTAGATGAAATCAAATTAACTGACATTTTCTTTATTCTATTTTGAATCAATAACAGTTATTGTTATTTCCTATAAGGAAAATTACGTATTTTGCCCTTAGACTTGTCTAGAAAGTCGAGTCAAATTTAAATTTATGGAGATTATTTACCATTTATTCGCATTCAAAATGTATATTAGTAATGAATATATCACAGTAAATTCTTTGACGTGTCACATGACTAGTAAAATGGAATTCATGATCAACTCTCAGGTAGTTTGTCACACCTGAGCCTATACTTTGGACGTGGCTGATACGCAATGCATTACTGGCCTGAGCATACCTATAACATGGCATTGGACATGAGCATACATCTAAACATATCAGAAAAATATATTTGAAAGCATTTGAAGAGATAAGTTTCATAAGAAAACAAATTTTATAATGTAAGTCATAGAAATTTAAAATCATTGTCAAATGATATGAAGGTCCAAACGTAATGTAACTATTCATCTATTTGTGAAGGCTCTAAACATAACTGAATAGTTTCATTTGGGACAAGGTCCCTGTAACACCCCGTATTCTACATTGCTTTGTGGTATAGTTATGGACTCGGATTCCTAAGTGACTAGTGACAATATAATAGGTTTAAAGTGAGATAGTAAAAGGTGGTATTTGATGTAAGAGTAAGGAGGTGATGCACCTGCTTGCTTAAAAGTAAAGGACCATATTATTTCTCCAATTTAATAAGTGAAAACGTCCAAAAAGGGACCTCTAAAGCACTCAAGCTTATCACATCTCCTTCATCACTTATTCTCCAGAAATTGCTCCCAAGGAAAGCCATAGAAGCTCCAAGAGTTCTGGTCTATAGCTTCACCACTAAAATCTGAAGCAAGCCCTTTCTTTTAAAAGTACAAGTTAGTAGAACATATCCCATCTTAAGGAATTCAGGTGAATAATCTGATTTAACATCAAGTTAAGGGGGATAGGACAACCTAAACCTTAAATAATCCAAGTCTTAGCAAGTAAGGTTTCTATCCAGCAAGGTAAGCTATGGAAATTTTCATCCCTCTCTTGTTCTTGCATTGTTTGTGAAAGTTTTTTTGTGTTAATGAAATAAAGAGTGTTGTCTCTATATGGTGTGAGCTTGGAGAAAGGATGTGCTGGTTGGGAAAGCCATGGAGTGGAGTCCCCTTAAATTTTGATTGTGAGCTCGTTTTGAGCATCTTAAATGTAATGTTAGTTGGAACTCACGGGATGTTGATCGGAAGCCGTATGTTCATATGGCTATTTCCACATTGTGATGCTTAGGGACTATTTTGTGTATCGTAAAATAAGGGGGTGTGGCTGGATATGTGCAGCGAAGTCATGGGAACTGGTTATACGATAGAACATTGAAAGTGTAGTGATACACCACTTAATTGAGTGTTGCATGAGCTTACTTCCTACCATCCCTTTGTATATTGTTTTCCAAACGTTATGAAGCCCGAGGAGTTTCGGAGGACCATATAAGAAGGATGCATAGTATATGAAAAAATTTAGAGGAGAATGGTGGGAAGAACACCCTTGATGGGATCAATTACAGATTTACTGCCAATTAATATTTTGGTCTGATCAAGTAGCCCAAACTTGTTTATTAGATACTAATGCTAGTTTTATTATTTACTCCATTGTAGATAAATAATCTTAAAGGAAGACGGTTAACTCATTGTAATATCCAAAGTTGTGCAGCAAGGTATGTAAGGCTATTCGATTTCCTATTTCTTTGGCATGAATCCAACACTTGTATTACAAAAAGTAAGATTTCTATGTGCCCTTGGTAGTGATTGATCCATAGTTGCAGTTCCTATTCCTTAGAACATTAAAGTGAGTACTCTAATATGAGTTTATTACTAAATGTGCGTGCTTACTCTACCAAGTATTAACATGTAAGGTTTAAACGTGTTTCATCGTCAAAGTACCCTTGGCACGTATTCCCCTTATATAAATCAAAGTGATCCTAGATTACACATGGTACATATGTTTATATGTTGGATATACAATCTACCCATATCAAGCCAACTTATTTAAATTGTCTATTCCATCATATATGTCATCTTGTCACATGTTCATATGTTCCCTTTATTGGTTATTACTCCCATTGTGTTAGACTATTATGTTACCTCACAAGATCCCTACTTGCTCTATTGTACATTTTATATGTACTTACTTGGAATATGTATCCGTCCTTAAGTTGAATCTGCCCACGTACTCCCTTGGTTCCACTTTCATGTGTACCTTGTATTTGATATTAGTTAGTGAGTATTTGGCTACCATATAGAGTTCAAATCTCTTGGCTGAATGTTAAATGTCTTCACTTGATATGTGCTTCAATTTGAGATGTCAAAATGCTTATTGAGTCAGATAATCTCCTAAGTATTACGTTGGTGTCACATTTGTTTTCCATGTCATTGTTATTATCGTAAGTCCATATTCACATGTCTTCTACTGTAGTTCATAGTTCCAAGTCTCAACAATGATTATGACTACCAAAACAACAATCTCAAAAGAGTTATGATCATCAAAAGAATAATCTCAAAAGAGTTATGAACATCAAAACAACAATCTCAAAGATTAAAGAATCTGAGTGAAGCAATTTGTGTAATGACGGGTGGCAGCCCAGGGGAAAAAGCCTAGCATGGGTCGATCCCAATTGGTATAGAAGGGTGGCAGCTCAGGGGGGAAAGCCTAGCATGGGCCGATCCCAATTGGTTGAATTATGAAGACATCATCCCAGGGGTTAAATGCCTAGCATGGGTCATCCTCTTCTACCACTGATCAACTGGTCATTTGTATCATATGTTTTATAAAGATTAGAATGCACAGAAAAGTAAAGAAAAGAATGTAACATACATGATTCCAAAAGTATAAGCAAAGGTGGTCTCTAATCCTTACCTATTTGTATTTGGTTTCACTTGAGCTCTCATTTTACATATGGTTGTATTATGCCTTACATATTCAGTACATTCTTTCGTACTGACGTCCCTTATTGGGGATGCTGCATTCCATGTTGTAGGTACATGTACTCAACTAGTAGATCTCCCACATAGAGGCACATGATACTCAGCAGTTGTTGGTGAGCTCTTGGTTGATTCGGAGCTTTGCCGAGTCTTTACTATGCGTATTTTGATAGTTGTACAATTATGAATTCTAGTAGAGGCTTTGTAGACATTTTAAAACTATCATCTGTATTCATAGTTTTACCGGTCACATGTATTGGTTCAGCTAGTCGACATGTGTTGTATATGTAGCTTCTCAGTAGCAAATCTATATGCATAGTAGTTCACTTTCTCGTCATAGGTCACTTGTAAATCATGTGTTCATATAGTACTTGTTCGCCTAACCTAGGGTGGGGTGTGACAGTCCTTGATATACCTTAAAATCAAATATAACTTTCTAAAATATGTAGACTAAGCCCTAAAAATTGAGAGAGGCTCACCAATAGCAGAAAATATGGAACCTAGCAAATGGCTTGATCATGTATCTGTGTATCTAAGTCTGCATCAATAAGAAAATGCAGGGTTCCCCACAAAATATTTGTAAGTACATATGAATTGCACTATATGTAAATTGACGAAATAAAATATAGTGTACATAGCAGATCAATAGATACAACTAACATGGTCATAATCGTAAAATATGAAGGTTAAGAGATGACATCATTTTGACTACCTTAAGGATATTTCTTTCATTTTATATTTTAGTTCATTATGAGAGATTAATAGTGTAACCGACATAAACCACCATATGAGCGCAAGAAGTCTGTTCTCATCTTGTTTAGTTAAGTCATCTCATACTTTGCCGAGTATGAACCATATGTATACATATCATATGGATCGATAATTAGCCCTTAGCAGTGGCATAAAGAGTCTCCCGAACCAACTATATGGTCCTTAACCTACGTCGGTAAATATAGTTTCAATGTTCATCATTTAAATTTATGACTTCTCGATTAACTATTTATCTCCCTTAAGCTCACATGATCATGAAATAGTCTAAAGGCTCATATTCATAGCATTCAACTACCATACTACATACTTTCAATTCATATCATCATATCACTTTTGAATTCACGAGTGAGATATATCATATCAAAATAATAAAGCTGGAGAATCATAAGATAGCATCATAAGGTCTCATATTTGAAAATTTTCATAATGCATAGTTCTAAGGTTCACAACATAAAAATTTTCAAGAACAAAATATTAAGAAATTGGCAAAGAGTTATCAAGAACTCATAAAGAAAAACATTAAAATAGTTCTCAAGATAAGAATTTCTTCTTTCAATAATTTTTCATAATTTCATGTAGAAAATTTTAGCAAACTCACGCGAAAAGAATCATCAAGAACTTAAAATACTTTCATAGAGAGTTCTTGGGGTTTTATGAAGATTCAAGAATAATTCAATAATGTGGGGTTTCGTCCTAACCCTAATTCATTCATGGAGGATTCTTTGAAACCATGGAAATGTACTTCATTGGGAAGAAAAAAGTGTTCCCACACGTGAAAATTGCCTTATATATCTTAGTTGTCATGCTCCGAGACTAACCCCTAGATGCAACTCAATGCTTAGACACACGAGTCACCCCAAGCTAACCTCATGGCATGGCATGACACTAAGATAACATAATAGAACTGAAAGAAGAAGATAAATGAAATAAGTCTATTTAAAAAAGAATCTGAAATAGACAATAGCTGAGTTTACATACACATAATCTAAACTGAATATCTAAAGTCTCTACTAATATGAGCTACTGGTAAAACCCTCTAACTAAATATAACTATCTCAAAAATGAAAGTAGAATACTATAAGAAGCATAAAAGGACCCCCCCTTGGATATATAAGGACTCATCAAAAGCTACAACAAGCTGGCTGGATCTGTACTCACCGTAGGCCTGATAATGAGTGTTAGAACCTATATTATCAAACAATAAAGGCCTAAAGTATGAGGTCAGTACTTTGAATGTTCTAAGTAGGAGGAATATGTATAGTAAAATGATATATGAACATACTGAATCTGTAAAAACATGTTGATGTAATGACCAAATAAAATAACATAAAGCTGAGATATATTAATATGAAATACATAGTTACAAGGTCATGCAATAACTAATATCATGATTGTGGAAGATACTAATACCTGACATAAACCATGTGAGCTACAATATAGAATGTATTGCCCCCACACTGAAAAGTAGGTGTCCAGTACTTGTCATTGTAAGGGCCCTGAAAACTTAGGTAAGGTGGATCCACTAGCTAATGTCTATCTAAGACAAAATCCTATGGTGACACGTTGTTATGAATTTAGGGATTGCTTCTAAAGGGCCACAAACGTTAATCGGAGACCTTTATTCCATAAGGATGCTCGGGTGCTTAATATACCCCTAACTGAAACATGCATAATCTGAAAATAGTAATACTATTATAATAATGAATCATACTAATAATATTTCACTAGTGGGTTCCTTTCACCCATTAGGTCCCTAGAATTCAGTTAGATCTTCAGATTTTCATAAACTGTTCAGACCTAGGGTTTTCTAGATTTTCAAAATCTATTGTGATTATGGTTCCCTTGATCTAAATAACTTATTTCTTGATAAATTTAGTATAATTCCATGCATATCACTCAGTTCTAGCCTGTGTAATTTATCCTAGTTCATGAATTATACTAGCTAAGACAATCAGATCAAAAATCATGCTTCAGATTTTGAATGCCATATTCTCAGTATATAAATGTTGCATTCTCACTTAGCATGTCAATGTTTTGAGCTCTTCAGTATTTAGTGCATTTTAGCTTCATGAATATTCAGTTGGGAGTAGACTTAGCACCGAGTTGGACTAAGGTTCAACGTACCCTTAAAGTCCCAAAACTATGTGCCCACGTAGGTTTATAAGTCTCCTCAGTTGGGCATCAGATTCAGTGATCACGCCACAGTCATGCCTCTATATCCCTACCAAGGTATATTGGGTCCTCTCGATGAGGTGTATACATCAAACTCCACGTTTAACTCACGTGGTTTATGTCGATTAATAGTAGCTCTAACGGTCAGACTCTTAGTGCATTGTACAGTTCAGCATGTTATCTTCATGACTAGTACATGGCCATTGCATCCTATTCATCTTTCAGTTATACTTCAGTACATATCTATATATTTGTTCAGATTATATCATTGCTCAGTAATGCATTGTTCAGCTTAGCATATTTATATCTTGCATGCGTAGTACATTTCAAGTACTGACGCATACTTTGCTACATTATTTCATGATGTAGATCCAGGTACTCAATATTCAGATCACGCTTAGTTCGATCTCCAGTTCGAATTCAGCAGCTTCAGTGGTGAGTCCTCATACTTCGAGGACAATAGACATGCTTTACTTTCCGGTCTTTATTTCTAGTTTTCAGTTTTGTTAGAGTTAGCTGGGGGCATGTCCCAACAACTCAATTAAGTTAGAGGCTTTTCATACATAGTAGTAGTTTCAGCTCGAGTTGTTAAGTGTTGTTTCAGCCATCACTAAACTCTTATTATATTTTATATTTTCAAAATAGTTGGGCTTTTCCCCATTTCAGATATCCATTGTTTTAAGCTTCCGCATAGTACATGATTTACTTAGTTATTTTTTAGCATGCTTGCTATATGTCAGACTCAGGGTTAGCTTGGGGTTACTCGTGATCCTAGGTCCCATGTTACGTCTAAGGGGTAGCTTCGGGCATGACAGTAAACTTGGAAACAACTAGGGCTGGTCATTCAATCGGTTCGGTTTGGTTTGCAAATTTCAGTTCGATTTTTTGGTTTTCCGTTTGGTGAAAATGTAAACCGAAATCGAACTAAAATTAATTCGATTTAGTTCAGTTTTCACAATTTTGGTTCGGTATATTTCGATTCGGTTTTTTGATTTGAATATGATCATCTTGGGCCCTTCTCTTTTCATCATTATCACTGGACTTTTAAAATTGGATCACTTTTTTTTATAAAAAAAATAGCTTTATAACTAAACTAATGAACAAGTTTACAATATTATAGATATGTGAGGAAAAAACAAGTGATTTGGTATATTGAAAATTTTGCCAAAACCATCAAAGACTTTTATCCAAAACCAACAAACTTTTTAGAGTTATTGGACTGTCCACATCCGCTACAGAGTTGTGGAAGACACCATAGTTGACATCGGATCGACATGGTCTTGTGGCGTCGGCGATAGTGGTCTTGTGGCGTCGATGATGGTTGGGTATTGCGAATTTTGAGATTGGAAATTTTTTATTCACTATTAAGTTTAGGGATTTTATATTTGGGTTGGGCTAAAATTTTAATTTGGGCCCTTTTTATAGGCTGAATAGGATTTGAGAAATATCTAAATATTTGAGTTGCAAAAAAATTGATTTTTCAGTTAACCGAATTTAATTATTTCCAAATCGAAAACCGAACCAAAAAACTAAAATTTTAAAATATAAAACTGAAATCGAAAAATTAAACCAAAAAATCGAAATCAAAATTTAAAAAAATTCAGTTCGATCGGTTTTAACCAAAATATGTCCAACCCTAGATACAACCAACATACTATCTTTTTGAAAAATATGTTAAACAACATGTCTTTTTCTTCTTAATTGTTAGGAAAGTAAGGTCGTCTTTATTATTATTAGTGGATATTTGTGAGTTCAAGTGCTCACAAAATTATGCTGTGAGATTTTAATATGTTATGTATCAAAATTTTGGTTTAGAATATCCAGATGTGAACAGTTCCATTCAGATGTCTCATGTTGCTTGGTTGATCATTGCATCAATTCTTTGTAACTACATACTATAACCTAACAATAACTATGGTTGAATTTCAAATAACTTGGGACCGGTGATATGAAACATAAGCAATAGTAATGAATATTCTGAGACAATGAGGAAAAACTTTTATGATGTTAACAGTTTTAGGGTCATTTTTGACATATGCATGATACAACATACTATAATAAAAAAAGAGATTACTCGAAGTTCATAAGAAAGGAGTCGAAGGTCCTCCATTTGAATTTGGTTAATTTTGTTCTTATATGAACATGATATTCCACTTTACATGGGAGTGTTGTTGCTCGAGTCTTTTTGGTCTCTTCTTTAACGTCTGATGTTCTTTATAACTTTCTGGAATTTAAATAAAATTTCGTTACTTCTGACAAACTATTTACTTGGAGATGTTCTTAGACTTCTTTCTTATACTTAAAATCTTTCTATGACTCATAATTTTTGTTAAAATTAGAAAAATATGGCACTTTAAGATTTCGAAGGAACCTTTGCCTTAAGATAAATTGTTCTTGACAATGTAGTGTATGTATCGAAAATACAGATATTACTGAATGATCATATGTAAACTTAATAAAATAGTTTAATCCCATGCGAAGCACGGGTAATTTACAAGAAAATGCCATAAATAGTCCCTTAACTATATGAGTAGGTCTAAAATGGTTCCTTTACTATATTTTTGTTGGTTTTAGTTCTTTAACTATTCAAAAACTTATCCGTTTTGGTCCTTAACTATACACTTACCAGTTTTAGTCCTTTAGTATTCAAAAACTTATTAGTTTTGGTCCTTTAATTATACACTTACCAGTTTTAGTCCTTTAGTATTCAAAAACTTATCAGTTTTGGTCCTTTAATTATACACTTACCAGTTTTAGTCCTTTAGTATTCAAAAACTTATCAGTTTTGGTCCTTTAATTATACACTTATCGATTTTAGTCCTTTAAGTATTCAAAAACTTAGGTCTTTGTCCATTTTTTAAATACAAATAGCTTAGGTTTATACCAACGGAACCCTTGGAGAAGTCAAATTTTTAACCCATTTTTAAAGTTGTTTCTCTACCTCCGCTACTTTTTCTTCAAATTATTTTTAAGAAAAGAACAATAACCCCAACGATTCAAAATAAATTCAACGAGGAAAGAAGATATAAATCCTAATTTTATTCAACGGAAGAAAAAATCAAGCATATAATTATTGCTAATAACTTCAATAGTTGTGTTCCCTTCTTTGGCGGTTTTCAGTTCATAATCAACGCGAATTTTTTTAATTCTATTTTTCATACAAAAGAAAAATAAGAGATTTGATCTTATTATGCAAATTTCTCTACGTAAAATAATATGAATAGAATAATAAAATCAATTCATTTAAAAAAAAAACTAAAAGAGTTGTATATCTACCATTTTATAAGTTTCAACTTGTGAAAAATTAAACAAACTCCCTTCAATAAAGTCATTGGAGTAAATTTTTTGAATTCAACGGGTAATAATTTTTTCCTTTTTATAATAAAGATTAGCATATTGAAGTCATTAGTATCAATAATATGCCACATTTTATCGTCCGTTGAATGAAATTATGACTTATATTTTTTCTCTCCGTGAATTTTATTTTGAATCGTTGAGTTAAGGTTCTTTGCATAAGGGTAATTTGAAGTAAAAGTAGCGGGGAGAGTGAAACAACTGGAAAAATGGCTAAATGATTTAATTTCTCAAGACATGAATTTCATTAATATAAACTTAAGTTATTTGTATAAAAAATGGACAAAAACCAAACCTGATAAATTTTTAAATACTTAAAGGACTAAAACTGATAAATGTATAGTTTAGGGACTAAAACCAATCGATGTATAATTGATAGACCAGTTGAAAGACTGAATCAGACAAAAGTATAATTAATGGACCATTTTACACTACTCTCCTATAGTTAAAAGACTATTTATGGCATTTTCTCCATAATTTACCTAGTAAGTAAAGTAATATTGAATGAATCTAGATAAGTTTTTGTTTGATCATCTCATAATAACTTAAGATCCTTAAAAAAGATTTGTGCTTGAATATTATATATGTACATAAAATTTCAAAAGTAAAAAGTTGTTATTTTACCAAAAATGATTCTAAGAGGGGTAGTTTAGTATTGTACAAGATAATTCAAGATTGGTTAGAGTATACACCCAAAGCATTTATTTTTGTGGATTTTACAGATTTTGAGTGAGACTTTAACGACCCAACAGATCCTTGAACTCACTCCAACATTCATCTGCCCACAAATTAAGGTTTGTTTATCAGATCTCAATATTTTGTGAAATGGGGAAATAATTCAATTTTGTGGGGTTTTCTTGATTTTTCCTATAAGGGTTCTTTTGTTTGTGTGCCTTGTGTTAGTGATCTGTGGTAAGTTTCTTGCCTTACCCACATTATCTTTTGGTTGTTTGTTTCTTTGGTTCATTGGTTTTCCTATATTGTTGCTATTGGGGTTCTCCTGTGTATACCTTCTTGGTAGAGGTACTTCTTAGTGTTATGGTGTATTGTATGTAAATCTTGAGTTCCTTATAAGGGATTCAAGGTGATTGTTTTCTGTTTCTCAGATAGTGGTGCCTAGAGGATTTTGTTTTGCCAACAATGAACTGATATAGCTCAGTCCCTTTTTCTTTCTTCTGTTTTGAATTTGAATTTTAGTTTCCTGGACGGTATGTGGTGGAACTCGTATTATTGTACATTGAGTGCATCAATGCTGGGTTGTAAGGTATTGTTTACAAAGTAGGCATGGGTGGAATTCTTGAAGCTTTGCCTTAATTTCTAGGCTTAGTTGCTTTTGCCTTGTGCTATTGCGGGATTGTTGACCCATGAATTGAAAATGCAGTATGTTGTAATTGGAATGAATTTTTATGTTGTAGGAGGTTTTATGAAATTGTTAATTGTAGATGAGAATTGCTTTTCGCTGAAGTGAATTCTGTACTTTTGCTTCATTGAGCAGCTGCGGATTTAACTGTTAAAGGTTTCATTTTTTTCAATTTTCTAATCAAGGGGTGTAAATAGGTTCAGGATTATGTTTCTTTTTAGTTACCCTTTTGTCTTGACAGACGCAATAATCAGATACCAAGGGAGAATATTATTCAGTATCACATGTTCTATGGAGTGCTTTCTTATGAACAGTATGCATATGATTGATTATTTGGGTGCCACTGTTAGAATCTGTTTGAGCAGAGGGTATAATGGAAACAACGTCTTTACGATGTGATTAAATCATAGACTCAAGACATATTTTCTATCATATTAAAGTATGCGTCATCTGTGTCTGTGGTCTATGACAAATTGTTTTACTTCAGAGGGAAATGAAGGAAATATTCTGTATTTGACAGGTTTTGTATAGTTGGAATTTGGTAATGTCTTCTTGAGTTATCTGTTGATTTCTTGCTTTTCTTTTGGTGGGTTTTTGAAGCAAGATAGCTTTTGAGCTTCTGATTCATCCAAAGAAAAACAAAGGGCACCTCATATAACTTTTCATTGTCCCTTATTCTTGATATAGCCCTGGTAGTAGCACCTTTTTTTTTTTGTTGGTAACAAGAAGGAATATAATGATTTTCGACTTTTAAATTCCAATTTGGAAGACGGTTACATAACTGGACGAGGACAACTAGCAATAATAAGAAATAGTATGTTTTCATATACTGGTAACAGTTAAGGTGCACTTTGTCCATGCACAAATATGAAATACACAAAGCACATTGTTTTGTGGAAGTATGACTCTAGAAAAAAGTTAATGCTGTAAATGTATTACTGTCACGCATCTAGAATGTCTCAGTCATGCTTATAGTTCTGTTTCTTTTCTTTATTAATATGCGTAGTGGACCTTTTATTCCAGTTTCTTTATCAATGGGTTTGTGAGTGTGCTTGTATCCTATTACAGGTATCTCTTGACTTGAGGACTACAATTTTTTGGCTTGACATTTTGCTGTCTCTTCATATTAGTTCACATACATTATGACCAGAGCCAAAAAGTTTTCATACTCTGTATTGAGATCGTAGGCTGAAATTGCTAGTAAAATGATTGGTTGGTTTTGGAGTTGGCAACTAATCATACTGAAAGAATGATGTTAAAGAATGGTTGTAAAGCAAAAAGAAGTACTCTTGGTGGTAATTAGTATGACTTAATTCAGGTTGATAAGACGCTAAGTTTCAATAGATCTGATTTCTTTTGGGCCAATTAAGGTTGATTCAACTTCTTACATCTGTTTGGACTGATTCAGAAAATTGGAAGTTTAATTTGGTCACTTCAGGAATTAGAGAGACTGAGAAAGAGCTTTATGTTGTGTTCATATTTCGTAATGCATTTTATTCAGTCACCTTGTGAGAAGGCTGTAGAAGGTCTTGATCAAAAAAAGAAGCTGTAGAAGGAATAGGAGAGGCAGTCTCTACGTATTTTATTGATTTTTGAAATAAATGCTCATTTTCCTAGGATAGTTGTCTACTAGTCGAAAGGTTGAGCAGTTAATTGTAAGCACTCTATGGGGCACTTTTAATAGCCTGCATCTTCGTAGTCATAATACAAATATGGTGGCACAACACTCTTCAGTCCTATGTCTTGTTTCGTTTCTCCAAAATTTTATATGAGGTTTGGATTGTATACGATTTGTTAAGTCAATTTGGCACTGGAAAATGTTTGTACTAATGGATGCTTATTAGAATAGAACACTTACTTTCATGAGTTTCCCTAGTATGTTAGTAATTTGTGACCCTGCATGTCTGGGGAAACATGTTCTTTGTTTTTTGGCGTAGGATGAGCTTGTGTTCGATGTGGTTGTTGCTAGCTTGTACTGTAATTATTTGGTGAAATTGCAACATGGTTTGTTATATTGGCAAAAGTTGAAAATGTTGCATGTCACCAAAAGTTTTAAGGATTTCTACTAGCAATCATCGCATGTGCATAAATTGATTTATGGTTTCTACACTTCCTTTCCTATCATTGCAACCACAGCATATCACACACAGACACATTTTTTCTCCATATTTTCCTTTGCCATGGACCTTATGTTCTTTGAATTTCCTGGAATGTATCATTGCAGCAAACCGTTTTCACATCTTGGGGCTGCTCAAAGTGAAACATGAGTCTGGCATGTCTGGTGTGCCATAGTGTTGAAAGCCCATCACAGTCCTTCAGAAGTTACTCTGTTTCAAGTTCAGACAATGACGGAAGATGTTCAGCGATTGCCAATTGTTTGATCAAGAAGATATCACTTGGCCACCCCGCTGCAAATGGTGGCATCACGACCTCTAAAGTTACCCCTCAGCCTAGTGATACGAGTAATGGCATAACAGGCCCCCCACGGCTTGTCAGAAGCCGTGCTGTGAGGAGGGATATAGTCAGAGACTGGAACTTTGATGAGGTTGCGTTGGAGCGTTAGTCCAGTAACTGCTGGAATGTAGGTGCAGAAGAGACATTATGCTTGCCTTTTAGTGTTAAATCAGATAGAATTTTGAATGCAGTACTTTGAATCTAGTTTTGGGTGCAAATGTCACACTCCGGAGGATTTCTATATAAATTATCTGTTGATATTCCCTTTCCTTCTTCCTTTTCATTTTTATACGCCAGTGTTTTGGCCAGGTATGGAGTTTTATTAATTCCTAGAACTGAAAGAAAATAATAGAGCAACTTTGACAGAAAAATAATACTATCAAAGTTTAAAGTTTGACATGCTAAATCGTTATAGAACTATTAAGATATTGACACAAAAAATATCATTGAAAATCACTTTAGAAACAAGGTGACAAACCAAATGAACCATGGACATGAGTTGACGGATTACATCTTGCTCTAAAGCAAACACTGTCACATTGTAAAATAACCAAGAGTAGGGTTGTTCATGGTTATGGTTAAAAAATTAAATCAAACCGCAATTCCAACCAAACCGATTAAAACACCGATATTTGGTTTCGTTTGGGTTTAAATTTTGAAACCAGATACTAATTGGTTTGGTTTTGATTTTACTAAAAAAACAACCAAACCGAACTGATAAATTAGATATATAAATTTTATAATTATTTAGATATTACTCATAAATAAAATATAAATATTTTGTTAAATTTTAATTAACCTAAGTTTTTAACTTTATCATTTTCTCAAGCACAACACTTTACCCCAACTATAACAATCATAATTTAAGTCCATCAAAATCCATTTGTCTTTACCTACCCTACTTCACATAAAATAGTCATACTTTCTCTTAATTGAATCACTTTGTTCGTATAATGAAAATTCTAGTATTGTTTAATTGCTTAATTGCTTAATTGAACCGACAATAACTTTTTTGTGGATTGTTTATGTACTAGGTGTTTGTGTCTATTGAGATACGTACGTCCTAAAAAAAACTATTACTTTCAAACCAAATAAATCAAAAAAACTGAACCAAACCGATAATAACCAAATTGACGGTTATTTTTTTTTGTTTGGTTTGATTTTGTTTTAGAAATTTATAAAACCGACTATATTGGTTTGGTTTTAGTTTTAATCAATAACCGATCCAAACCGAACCACGAGCACCCCTAACCAAGAGTTTGAGACAACCAAAAATAAAAATATGAAACTAAACTCTAAGTTAAGGACTTTATATACAAAATTGTATAAACATTATTGTTTAATTTACTATCGAATTATCGGTTAACTCATTAAGAAAAAAACAAACCTCAAACCGTTAAGAATCGATAATCCAATAATAAAAAATTCAAAACTGTTATCGAAACTACTAAATTAATAACTTTTTTTTTAATTTAAAGGGAAAAAGGATAAATATACCCCGAACTGTCGTAAAGGTATGCAAATACCCTCCGTCGTACTTTTGGGACACTGGTGCCATATGCTCTAGTTTTTGGACGGCAGGGGCACCAATGTTCCAAAAGTATGACGGAGGATATCTGCATACCATTTACGATAGTTCGGATATAATTATCTTGTTTCCCTAATTTAAATTATCGATTTCAGTTCAATTTTGATTTGGACTCCCTCCCTCCATCCAGGTTAAAACATGCTGTCACTGAAAATACAGATGGACCACTTCAGGTAAGGGGTGATGAAAACATAAATCCAAATCTTTCCACTATTGGTAATATTTCACAAAATCTATGAAAGTTGTGTTGTTATTGACAAATTTCCACTAGTAGTATTACTTTATCACAGAAGAATAGAAGTGAAGGGATTGTCAAAGAAGATGATACCATTGAAGAACACTGCCACCCGTTCATCCTGCAGCATCCCATCTCTCTTCATCTCCCTTTCTATACTCTGCATTCTACCAATCTCTCTTTTCTTCTTCCGTTCTTCTCCAACCCCACTTTCCCTAAAACCACAAATCAACCTTCAAACATCTCCTAATTTCATCAAAGTTTATGTACCAACTCTTCCAAGATCTCTAAACTATGGCTTATTGGAAAATTACTGGGATTTAGATTCAGATTCAAGAATTGGGAGTGAAGTAGACAATCAAATAAGAAAGACCCATATAGGAAAAAGTTCCAAGAATTCCCTTCCTTATCCAGAAAACCCAATAATCAAACAGTACAGTGCTGAGTATTGGATCTTGGGGGATTTGATGACACCTGAAAAATTAAAACTTGGATCTTTTGCGAAAAGGGTGTTTACTGCTGAGGAAGCTGATGTGATTTTTGTTCCTTTTTTTGCGACATTGAGTGCTGAGATGCAACTGATTGTGAATAAGGGTGTGTTCAGGAAGAAAGAGGGAAATGAGGACTATCAGAGACAAAGAATGGTTGTGGATTATTTGAAGCAAACTGAGGCTTGGAAACGCTCTGGTGGACGTGACCATGTGTTTGTTATTACTGGTAAGTGGTAGCTTTGTATACATCCTTATATCTCATTGCCTTCAAAATGTTCAGCTGCTGTTCATGTCAGTCATTTTTGTTCATGAAAATTAAGCAGTTTTACCCTGTATCTAGTTCTTTTGTTTATGTAGTTGTATCGAAATCAGAGAATTTAGGTGGAAATGGGAATTTATTACTAGTGGAAATCAATACAACAGTAACTACCTTGAATGAGCAAAATGAAGGAGGAAAGATTTGAAGCTAAAACTCCATTAATGAGCTTGAACTCCTCTGTGATTCCCTGAAAGAATTAAGAAGATGAAGATGAAGATGAAAAAAGATCGAGAGAGAGGAAGGAGAGAGAAGATATTTTGGGTAGTTGGAATTTTTCCAGATTTAGCAGAACCCTTTGAGCCAAGTTAATGTGTGTGTATGTGAGAGTGAATAGCACTTAAAACTCAAGTGCTTCCCATGTGCCCCAAGTAATATTTGGGTTCATGACATCTTTTCCATGGGACGAGTTAGTCGTTCGCTACCTAAACTACTATCCAATCACTAAGTATATATCTGTAGATGATACATTAATTTCTTGAGGAAATTTGAAGTTATAATTCTTTTCTTAATTGTCGATGATTTGAGAGAGAAGTTATAGGAAAATTCTAGATTTGGTAGTTGAGTTGGATTGGAAGATACAAGATGCTACTAAAAAGTAAAACAAGAATGATTGCAATTTTGATGGAGAAATTTAGAGTTTGCGGTTGTATTGTTCTGGTGCCACGGATCTGAATTAGCAATTTGATGGGAAATTTGTGATTCATCATAACTATGCTCCGGAGTCTGTTAATCTTTTTAGTTACTGTTTTATTGTGAACTGTTACTTGAAAGATTGAACATCGGGTGTTTCTAGATGAAGCTTGTATAGTTTTTTGTTTATGCATGTGTCTTAACGATTATAGAGACTCCTGGTACCATCGGTGCCTTATGCAATTGATGGTATTGAGATAGAATTTGATCTTTTTGCAATTAGGATAACCATTTGTAGAGGGGTTCCATTCTTCTGTATATCTTAGTTTTTGGTTTTAGTAACTTCCGAAGCATGGAAATAATCTGCATATGAAATTAGGTAGTTTTCCTTTTCTTTATTTTTTCCCCCTGAAATAAAAGAAGGAACTGAGCCAGCAAAGTTTTCTGGACATTCTTTTGTAAATGCTCTCTAAATGGCAGCTGAATGGCTTACCCTCCATAGGTGTTTGAGTTGATGGCTAGCTCACTTAGTGAACATCCTTACCGTTCACTAAGTAGGTGGAGGATTCCAACTTCGTATGTAGCATCCCATTCCTCCTTTTCCTTTTGTCAAACGCCTTGTGTTATGGTAAAAAAATTGAGAAGAGATCGTCATAGCTGCTTCAGCATTGTTGGATGAACGGACATCACTCATTCAACTGTAATTGAAGAATTTAAGGACATAACTGGTGGAACTGGAAATCTGAATTTAATGAAGATGATTGTCAAGAAATAGGTGGATATTTAGCTTAGACTTTCATTTTTTAGCGTAGATTCAATTGGTTGATGTGTTAAGACTGTAGCCGCAATGTAATTCATGAATTCTCATATAATACTTATGTTGGCTATTGTACACTGTTTGTATATAGTTGTATTCTACATTTACTCATGCTTACAACCTTATCAAACAGTCACTGAAAGATGCTGCTAAAAGTTGCTGATTTCTATGCTTGTCGAATCCAACTTGGACTCTTATATCTTGCAACACAATTTAAAATTCGGTATAAAAATCATCCGGATAGTGGCACTTCTGTTATGTAGAGCTTGCCTTTTTACATCATCAGAAGCTTTCGGATAAGAAAGCTGTACGATTTTAGGTTTGGTTTTTTTAGATTTTACTGGTGAGCAGCTGAGTTATGTAATATACGCTAAGTCGTAACTATGAGCCTAGAAGAGTTTGATCAGACTTAGTAACAATTGTTCAATTTGTCAAATGTACTTATCCTTAAGTGCTTGAATCTTATAAGGCAAACATAATAAGCGGGGCTCTTGGAGACCTTCTTAAGGGCACATGGATTTGATAGGGCTGTGAAGAGTGATTAATTGACCTAGGTGGAGAAGTGGTTCCCCTGCTTGCTTTTTGCATAAACGGGCATGCATCTATGGAGATTCTCCAGGTGAATGTCAGTTCATTCTTCATGGCATATATGTGGTGAAGTGCACTACTATTTTGATGGTATGTTGTTGAATGAGCCATATCTTGCTATTTCAGTCTCCTTCCGTTTTCCACCTATATTATTTAATCCAATGCAGTTGTGATCACCGATTAATTATCCTGCAAACATTTTTCATCACACATCCTTTGCTCCACCTTGAATATTACCCAGTATTCTGTTTCTTTCAGTTGCTTTGTGATTGGCAAAGTTGTTTGTTGGTATGATGTTGACTCTTTATCATGTGCAGTTGCTTAACTTATTTTAGAACTCGTGTATGACCATGAATTGGAAGTAGCAAACAATCCCAAGTTTCTTTTTGTTAGATCGTCTTACCAGCCTTGCTTTTCTATTGACTGTGCGATTGTTCTTTCCCAATTATGTTCTGCCTGAAAACAAATTGGAAGTGGAACAACATCTTAGCATCTTATATTTAGTCTCTGCAATGTCAGGTTATTTTAAAACTTGAAGCATTCTTTGGCAGACCCTGTTGCAATGTGGCATGTGAAGGCTGAGGTTGCTCCAGCAATTCTCCTGGTGGTTGATTTTGGTGGGTGGTACAAGCTCGACTCAAAAGCATCTAATGAGAGCTCATCTGACATGATACACCACACTCAAGTTTCATTGCTGAAGGATGTCATTGTGCCTTATACGCATCTACTTCCTCGTTTGCCCTTATCTGAAAACCAAAAACGAGAAATCCTTCTTTACTTCAAAGGGGCTAAACATAGGCATCGGGTCAGTACTATTTACTTTTTCCAGAAGTCTAGCTACATATAAATTGCAACCCTGCTTCTAATAATTTGTGTATATGATCCATTTTTATGTATAAGTTAGGTCAAACAATTATTTTGTCTTAAACTTGAGGGTTTTTAATTGCTTGTTCACATATGACTGCAGCTCTTTGCAATAATGATACAAACTAATGGAGACAACTTTGTCATTAAATATTATGTGTTTGTCATCTGATTGATATGACAACATTGTCTTTCATGGATACCATTTTAATCCAAAATATTTTACCTAAGATCATTTCTTAAGACATTTTTTATTATTTGGTCAGACATAAAGTTGGTGGAATGTAATGGTGGTAGAAGGTGGAACTGGCACATAGATCTTGGTGTTTGCTGATGTGTAACTTATATTTGTACATATGTTGAAAAGAGCAGGTGGAATGAGATGAAAAATGACATGACTTCACAATGTAATTTCAACAATCTGAATGACTTCATAAAGGGAAACAGTTTTATAGAAGCTTGGGAGAAAACTAGTAGCTTGAATTATATCAAGGCCTGGTAGAAAACAAGGTCTTTGAATCCAAGGGTGTTGCGTAGCGTCAATGAAGTAGGTGAAATTGGGTGATCAGGGTTCTTACCCCAGCAGGGACAACAAATGCTAGGTAATTTTTTCCCACTTACTTAAGCCGTGGTGGATAGAGTTACTTGGTACTTGTGCTGGTAGGAGTTAGTGAAGTACCCAATGGAAAATCAGTCTATTAGATAACCATGCAAAAGTTTTGGTCACTTAGGGATGTCATTGTCTCGTGTAGCTATTTACTGCCTCCTTCTCCCAACTATTACAGACACAAAAAACCCTTTACTTCAATGGAGCTAAACATAGGCATTGGGTAGTTTGTTGAGTTCTTCCAGACATCCACATAAATATATGGTCTGCTTCCGTCTTGCAATCATACTGGGCGTATGATCCATTTTACTTGTGAGTCAAGTCAATTAATCTATTCTTGCACTGGAGCTTCTTCACAAGATTATGACTGAAACTCCTCTTCATCATCAGATTGTCAGAAAACAATGTATTTGTATTACAATATGATTGTAATTTCTTGGACTACTGTAAATGAACTTGCTCTATGTCTAGAAACGTTTTATATGTATAACTAAGTCATTGATTGGTAAAGTCATTGTCAGAGTGAAGCACAAAAAGGACCTTCTGTTGTATGCTTATCATTCTTGATTTGGCTACAAGTTGTACAATTTTTATAGACGTTTCTGCTCATAAAAGGTCTCTATGTCTAGATTAAACCATAACATCCCACTTCTTGCTCACCAGACTTAAATGGTCTTGTATTTCTTTGTGCAGGGAGGCATTGTTCGGGAAAAGCTTTGGGACTTGCTAATAAATGAACCCAGAGTAGTGATGGAGGAAGGCTTTCCAAATGCCACTGGAAAGGAGCAGTCTATAAAGGGAATGAGGACTTCAGAGTTCTGCTTGCACCCTGCAGGGGACACACCAACCTCATGCCGACTTTTTGATGCCATTCAAAGTCTTTGTATTCCTGTCATTGTTAGTGACAACATCGAGCTCCCATTTGAAGGGATGGTGGATTATTCAAAATTTGCAGTGTTTGTGTCAGTTAGTGATGCACTGCAACCAAGTTGGCTCGTGAACCATCTTAGAAGCTACTCCTATGAGCAAAAAGATAGGTTTCGGCATAATATGGCTGTAGTACAGCCCATTTTTGAGTATGAAAATGGTCAACCAGGTGGTATTGGTCCTATATCTCCAAATGGTGCTATAAATTACATATGGAGAAAGGTTCACCAAAAACTGCCCATGATTAAAGAAGCTATCATCCGTGAGAAGAGGAAACCTCCCGGTGTCTCAGTTCCCCTTCGTTGCCATTGTACTTGAGTTCTTAGAGTCTTTTTTCCTTTGTCTTGCTTCAAAAGGTAATATATCATATCATACATGCTTCATACTACAGGAAGGAACTAGTCTAAATCACAGTACACTGAGAAATCATAATTTTTCATCAAGGCTTTGTTTAGTTTGAGTAATGTGCCTTTCAGAGGAAAGAGGTTGTGGTCCAAAATTTTAGTGCAAGTAATTGAGTCTCTTTGTAAACACAAATTCTTATGAGATTTTGATAAGATGTGTTATTCAGTTGTACTTGCCTATAATCCTGTTTATTTGGTATGTAAGAAAACTCTCCCTCTTTATTAGAGGAAAATGTGTTTTTAAGCAAAATATTTAAGCCAACCAATACCAAATATGAAAAAGTTAGTATTATTTAAAGTGAGAATATTTAAGGTTGAGTAATTCATGTGTGTATGGAAGATGCATATCCCTCAAGACAATGAGACAAGGTTTACATTTGTGAAAAGTAATAAATAAATAAATAAATAGAAGGTGAATAATATATCAAGGAAGATATTTTTGAAAATAAAATAAAATAAAGTAGTTGGCGAAGAATGGAGACTAATCTGAATAATAGGAAATCCGTGAAAATCGAAGTCTTCTTCCAATGAGAAAAAAAAAACACAATTTCCATCTTTCACAGCAAATCTCTCTTCTAATCCACCCTTTATAATAACTATTTTCTGTGTTTAACTTTATATATTAAACAAAAAATGGGTTATTTCATTCTTGATTTCTTATTAAGGCAACTTGACAATGAATTACCCTTCAATGAGAGGTAAAAAAGAAAGGGAAAACTTGATTTCATGAGCAAACAGGTTAAGCCATACACTAGAAAGAGGTATGTATTCCTTTTCTCTTATAAAATTTAGAAAATTTTCTATGTATTAATGTATGCATCTGTGATTTACATGTCCATACACACACATAATCATATGTTTGTGATGCTTGTTATGATTTATCTGTGTTACATGAAGGTTTTCTATTAAGTAATCTCATACTCATAGTGCTTTTACAATGTTTGTTTTGGCTCTCCTATGCTCATTGCACTCTTTTTGGATGGTTGTTAAAAAGTATTGTTTCATAATACATTGTATTGTATTGAACAACGTTTGGATAGTATCGTTCTCCGTTGTTATAAAATATAATTTGCAACGTATGAGAAAAGTAGAGTACAATGTAAAGCAAAAATGAAACTGTAGGGTAAATGATACAATAAGATTATTAATAATAAGTAAAGACAAAACGAAAAGAAAATATTAAGGTAATAACGCAATTACACCAAGTCGATCGTTACACAAAATGACACTTTTCTTCAACGACGGATCTAAACAATACAATACAATAAAGTTTGAGTAACAATCAAAACAAACATGGTATCTAAACAAACAAGACCATTCAAACAAGGTTATTTGAACTTTGTTGCTTCTGCCATGCCAAAATAACACACACACACATATATATATAAAGAGAGTGAGAGAAGCAAAATACTTGAAGGAATAACCCAAGAGAGGAAGCATTGAAACTTTAGGGTCTCAGCAAAAGAGAGCAATGTATTTATACCACTATATGAATAACATCTTACAACAAATACTATAAAAGCTTGAGTAGCTGTTAACTGCACCAGGGAGAGCTTTTTTACAATTTTTAAACAATAGACTTCATATATTCAAACCTAAAATGGCCTTAAAAGAATGAAACCATCCCCATAAAGTTGCTATAAAAAATCGCAGAAATGAGATAGGGTGTGTGTGTATATATATATATATCTAGGTGCTTGGACAACGGGGGTCCGAGCAGCTATGTACACAAATTAATGACTAGATACTATATAGGGAAAACAAATGAACCACCAAGAAGGAAGGAAAAAAAACACAAGAACTCAGGCAGAAATATCATTTTGGTTTCCATGAGCAGTTGATTGAGTGCCAGAGGACTCATGTCTGTGCTCCTCTTGACCTTTAGAGTTGGCATCTTCAGACTTCGACTCAGAGGGTGCGTTAGTACCTGCTGTGCTACAAAGTATGCAAGGATTTGAAGGTCTTTGAGAGCACCAATTTTCCGGAACACTTAGGAAATGTGTGTCGATAAACTTTCTAAATCTCTTTTTATACTCCCTCGGAGAGAGAACAGTAGGAAGCTGATTCTTGGGAACCACAAGCGAGGATTTGACCCAATTCTCAATTTGCTTATCCCATGTATACTGCCTGAGATAGTCAATTATGCCACAAACAAGTTCACGGCGCTGAGTATCCACTCCAACAAGTAGGGAGTAGTCCATCACATTGACTGACTGTTATTCAGAAAATGTACCAGTTTAGAAGCTAAGCCATAAATTGTAGGAGTGCATGCTTATCATAAGAAGAAGTCACATGCTTTTTAGCACTACTTAGGATTTACTTAATATGAGCTACAGGTAATTCATCAGTAGGAGTTTATGCAAAACTTACATTGAGGAAACCACAGTCATTCCATACAGCTCGTTGCAAGTTCCTCTTTGATCTTGTGCCAACATACAAAGGAGAGATTTTCATGTCATTCACAAAATTTTGGTCCAAAAGAACATCTCCGTCAGTACTGCCAGCTGAATTAAATCGAGCATGCAGAGCTCCTTTTAGATCATACTGCCTAGTAATATTTCTTCCAAATGAAAGGTTCTCCATCACCATGAGATCATGCCTCGTCTCTTTCCCACTTTTTGTTGGCCTTACAATGACCTGCAATATACAAATACTGAGACCAAAGTCCAAAAGAACATGTGTACTGTGTTGGCAAGTTTTAAATCAGTTCTGTGCTAATAGGCAGAAATGAAGTTTATAGATAATTAATAAACCTGATAAATGCCAAGAATTTTTGCAAGGCAGGTCTGATTTCCCTTCTTGTAGCACTGTTCCATGTACTCAAAATAATTAGGACCAAACTTCAAGAACGATTCAAATTCGATTCTCTGTATTTCCTTGATGATGAAACGGTCGTCAAGAGTTTTGGCAAACAAGGATTTACTTTTCCCACCTTTAGCATCCCACTTCCTACACCTACTTAGTGAAGCAATATAATCAACTTCAGATGGGCAACATCGACCTCGCAAATGAGAAAACTCGCTACCGTAGAGACATATAACTGAGTATTTACGCTTCCCAGGCAATTTCCCAGAACCCATAGAGACTTCAGGATGAAGAGTAGAAAAAGAAACCAAAGAATTTAACATATCTAACCCATTCATACTCGATGAACGTGTTTGTTCTGAAACTTGGGTAGACTGGATCCCTTCTAGATCCAAAGAGCTACTTGAAGAGAAATGAGGAGGAGCCAGTGAGAATAATCTCATTATGCCTTGAGAACTTTCATGTGCCTTATCATCAATTCCTCTATCTTTTCTTCCATCATCTCTAAGATCTTCACCCACAATTGGTAAATCCTTCAGCAATGCTAAAGCGCAAGCGATGATGCTAGAAAATTCATCTTCATAATCAGACACAATGTACTTGTCATTTCCAAGGGGAATGTGCAGCCTTGCACCCTCATCAATAACAAGTTTATAAGCTGTAGTTTCTACAGCATGGGTTGTGATAGATCCTAATTTTGGCAGGTATCCTCTCTGCAGATCCTTCATGTATTCATGCCGAATTTCAGGAAATGGTGCCCACCACCCCTTGTCATTCTCAATATTGGACAATATTGAGGCAAGGGATTTACTCCTTTGAGGATCCATAGAATCACTGGCACTCCTCCCATTAGTGCTAGAAAGACTTGGTTTTTCCAACTGCAAATGCGTAGGTGAAGGAAGATTGGATTGTAGATTATTTTCATCACCAGAGTGTAAGCATTCAAATTTCCCTGCAGGATCCTCGATGGATGATCCATTTCCAGTTGTTTTTGCTGCAGTTGATAACTCAGTAACTTCAGTAAAAGCAGACGAATTCAGTGATCCATTTTGTTCTCTAAACCCACCAACACTAGCTTCAACAGGGATTTCAACAATCAGAGAACCATTTGCTTCGGTAGATACCAAATTCAATTTCACATCACAATTATGGTTCAAATATTCTTTAATAGCTTCTGTCCCATTGTTTTCCTCTGCAGAAGAATCCGCAGCGAACTCAATATTGAGATCATGACAATCTTCCAAAGCTTTGTCACCTCCTCTCAGATTTGCTTCTGCCCCATTAGCATCTCCTTCACCACTGTTCTTTCCTAGTAGCTCCTTCTGGCTAATAGGTTCAATATCTGGCAGTGTTGATTGCTTTGGGTTAATGGCTTTGGAATCACCATCCATATAATAAGAAGATAGCAATGAATGAAGACGACGATCCCACACACACGACTCAAGCAGAAGAACTAGTCGTATTCTATTCAAACTTAAAAGTTTATATACCATGACATCCTGAATCCCATCTTCGATGACATTTTGTACGTCAACCTGATATTGAGTCCACATAAATATATGAGACAAAGAAAAAAGAGGTTTAGATATAGCTATTTTAAATGTCTGTATCAAAAACCTAGGAGCAGCACAATGAGAAAACACACAAAATATTCAGCTAACTGCTGTTTAAGACACACTTGAGTTGCCCTTGAAGCAAGGCATAATATTAAGCACTTCACATTGCTCATGTGGTACTTGAGTTGCGCTTGAAGGGAAAGCACAAAACAAGTGCTTCTTTCTCTAAAATTCATATATTGATTTATTATTTATGAATTTGATATTAATTTGACAATTCTAGACTCCATATCCTAAATGGACTGCACCAAAAAATCAACAACATAACTACTCTTGTTACCAGAGGCGGACCTACATGCACCCGTGAGGGTGCAGGTGCACTCGGTAACTTTTTTAAAAAATCCGTATATATATATATATATATATATATATATATATATATATACGTATAGATAGTTGATAAAATATAACAAAAACTTGCCTGGGCGCACTGGTCAAAGTTGCCATTTCAAACAGCGACCGTGCGAGTTCGAATCCCGCGAAAGGCTTTTTTCTTTAACTTTAAAATCAGTTTTTTCTTTACAATTAACCTTTTTAAAAAATTGTTTTTCGTTAAAACTCGTTTTTGCCACCTCATTGGCCCCGCCCCCTTTCTTAACCACCTTTTTTTGCCATCTCATCTGGTCCATTCCTTTCTTAATTGAAATTAAAAACAAATAAAAGCCCTAACACAATTCTAAACAAAATATAAGAATGCTAGAAAATCTACAACTTACAAGTATTCTTCACTGCACAATTGAAGTCCTACCCCCATTATTTCGCATACATTGGTAAGCTCTTCTTTACAAGCGTATTTTTTTTTGTAAGAATTTGTTGTTGATTCTTCTGATTTGAAATGGATAGATTTTTGATGAAACATAATTCTTCTCAACCAAGTGCTAGTTTTAGAGACAATTCTTCGCGTTTTATAGATGAGTTTGATTTGCAATCACTTAAACCAGATCTTGGAGAAAGAATATCCTTTGATAAATATAGCCATAGAATACGAGATGAAGTGAGAAGACACTATATTCAACAAGGGCCTTGTCAACCAGATATTAATGATAATGAATATCCTCAAACTAGATTCGGAACGAAAATGCGTCGATTTTGTAAGGCATGGTTTAAGGGCTCATATTCGAGATGGTTTGAGCTATTTATTCAAAATTCTAAAATATTCTTGATAAAAAGTTGATTGTTCTTCTTTTAATTTTTAAAATTTTTAAATTATAATGTTCAATATTGGTTAAAGTGAAATAAAATAATAAAATTCACTATTAAAATTTATTGGGGCCTCAAAATTTTGGAGGCCTAAGCAGGGCGCTTTGCTAACCTTACCCTTAACCACTCCTAGTCTTACCCTTGAGGCCACTCTTAGTGGGCCCCCCTATCTTCAAATCCCGGATTCGCCTCTGCTTGTTACTAGCATGTTTACATATTTGAGAATACATGAACATTATTGTACCCTAACACATCCTACACATTGCATCAACATCAATATCAAAATCGTTCACATAAAAAAGTGAACAAACTCTTGCGAGGAACCTAGGAAACTAATGATGCTATGGGACAAACATCCCAGGGGAACATAGAGTCACAATGATGACACACAAATCCACCATTGTTGAGAAAAAACATAATGTCTCCAAATTTTAGTGACTCAATTATGATAGATAAATCCACCATGGTCGGTCAAGTTAAATCCTATTGGAACGTGTAATCCTAGAACAGTAGCAGAAAAGGAACTAACTTCATGCTGAGATCCCTCTTAGATACCTCATACCACTAAAACAATGCCTCAATCCAACATGGTTCATACAAACAAGTAGTCCTAGAAGGTAGCAGAAAGGAACTAACCTCAAACTGAGATCTCTCTTCCTTCAACATGTTTTCAATTTCAGAAAATTTCATAATTGATCCTTGAAGATTTAGCACTGTTCCAACATGAGACTCTACTGCCTTCAGAGCTTTTTCTACATCAATAAACATCATAATCCCTTTCAAGTACACCTGGTGTAAGCAACAAAAGAAATCCTAGGTCAATATGAAGAGTACATGTACAGCCAACTATATAAAAGCATGGGTACATAAAAACAAAATGGAACACTTGTAAGAGCACATACATCATTGAACTCCTGCTTAAGAAATTCTCCTTTGATGGAACTGCTAAATTTCAGCTTCTTGGGAGGAAGAAACACGGAATAAGTAGTAATAGTAGAGTACTTGAACATTGCAACCATTCGCCCTAATCTGCACGCGTTTACAGATGACATGAATATCTTCAGAGAGGACAGACACAACAACAACAACATACCCAGTGAAATCCCACAAAGTGGAATCTGGGGAGGGTAGAGTCTATGCAGGCCTTACCCCTACCTCTTGGAGGTAGAGAGGCTGTTTCCAATCTTCAGAGAGGGGAGAGCATATAGATCCTCTCATGCCCCAGCATGGCTATTTAACTCATAGGAAACAGCTTTGATGATTAACACAAAAAATAATGTTGCCATGCCAAAGGGAAAAAGTGGGACAGAAAGAGCAGCTGCCGATGGGTAATAGCCACTGGATACAAATGTATTAAAATTACAAACTACTTCACAAGAACTGAAAATAGAACTATGCTACGCGTTCATACCCAAAGAAGTAGAGGAAATCCTTATCAAAGGAGTGACCACATGCAGACAGTCCACTAAAGAAAGGGGAATTTGAGAAACTGAGCTCCAAAAATTTTCCAAAAGAAAACCCACGGGAGCCAGTAGATATTAACACTCTTTTAGTGGAAAATGAGCTTCCATTCTGGGATTTGCATTTGCAGCAACGACTCCACATCCAAAGTTTGCCTTCATGTTCACCTCGCAAGCCCTTGTCCATGGGAAGACACCGGACTTGAATCGTAAGGAGCTTGTTGTGATGCGCATAATGAAAAATGTGAGCTTCAGGGGATTCACCACACGTTTTGCACTCCTTCTGCACAACAGAGCTTCTTTAAAACACAAGCAAATGTTGCCAGGTAGAGAAAAGACACAATTGATGCAATGAAAAAATGTACATTTAGATTAGTAAATTCTATCGGATACATTTAGATTAGTAAAGCCACATCAAATGATGTACTCTGCAAATGAGTGATATCATTCTAATAGATTTGGTGAATTTAACTGAAAGGACCTTAATGCAAAGAAAGAGTTTCAAGTGGAGAAAATTGAGTATATGTACCTGGTTTAGCAAATTATCCTGCAAAAACTTTTCAAGGGGAATATCAAAATCTTGATAGAACTTGATCCGAGAAAAATGACTATGCTTACACATAGTCCCTTTTGAAGCATTCCGACAGGACATCAGAACCAAAATACTCTCAGAATCCAATAACGATGCCACATTATCCTTCATATGTTCTTGGTCTTCAAGCTTTTCACCAGATCCCTCTAATTCCAAAGATTCTACCTGGCTCACAAGTGGAGTATGATGTTGCTCCTTTTCAGGGGCCTTCACGCCATCAAAACTTGTCTTTTGTTCTGCATCACTGTGTATTAAATCAGGCACATTAAAAACTTGAACATCAGCTTGCACCTGATCATCTTTCGTGGTTCCGTTAAGACTGAAATACGAGGACATGGATTGATGAGAGGTGGAGAAGAGAGGAAATTTATTCCCCATAATCCTTCTGACAGAGGATGAGATAGATGATAATCCAGAGAGAACGACTGGGTTGTATGGCTCATATTGTAGAGATTCGCTTTCTGCGTCTAACTTATGACTTATTTCTTCATGGAAGCCATTGGATATTGGAATATCAACTGTACCAGATGAACTGATTTCACCGACATGCTCCTCAGCATTAGAGATAATTCCTTGCCCATCACTAACAGATGGTGTTTCGTTACCAAGTGTTAGATTCACCTCCTGGCTAAGAGGTAGAGTTGAGAACATTGCTTTTTGATCCAGAAGGAACGAAGTCTCTAGGATTAAATTGTACGCCACGATGATTGCATCTTTGACTACATGTTTAATCTTCTTCAATTCATCACTGTTCGATCCCATTAACAAAATCTGCACAAAAAATTAACATTCATTGGAGAACAACTAAATACCTCCAGATGTAGTGGAGAAGGGACAAGCAGTGTTTTAAATGGCGGGGGCGTGCGGAGCATTTTACTTGGCACGGGGCGAGGCATAAGCCCCATGGATCTTTAATTTTTAATATAATAAAATAGTACAATAACACAAAAATTATAAAAAAAATACATTAATAATTTTAAAACATGATTAAAGAAACTCAAAAAACAAAACTTCTAACAACATTGTACAAGTGGAAATAACGCAATGATACAAAAGCTATTACAAGATGCAAATCAACTCAAAAATCTTAACTTTTAAACAATAAAAGAATCACAATTTCTCAAAATATATTACTATTATACTATGCAATTTACCTCCTGAAAAGAAATAATCAGTCAACTATTACTATTATAATTGAAACATCACTCCTTCATGAATAAAGGCAAAATATTTTCAAATAATGAAATATGATAATCTTGAGACATAGGACAAAAACATGAAGACTATTAAATTAGGTCTTAGGCCTAACTCACACCCCAAAAGCTAGCTCAAAGGGAGGAGGATTGCCCAAGCCTTATAAAGAGTCCACCCATCTCATTAACCACCAATGTGGGACTTTTTGTCATTCTTTAACAAAGACCAATGACAAGTGAATATGTAACATTCGGCTATGTATTTTAAAACATAAATGTTAAGTGATATTCATCCTCACAGCGTTCTAAAATAGTAAATAAGCAATACTATGACCTGTTATTTGAGTTACTCTCAATTTTCTTATTTCTATAGATGAAAAAAACTACTAAGCATCATTCATTTATTAAGGAATTATGAGGATCAATAGTATTGACTAAGGAATTTGACATATAACTTGTGTAAGAATTGTCAGGGGGACACCTGAGCATTGGACGTGTTTAGGGTGTAAGCCTCACTGAACTAAGCCCCACATGTGATCCTCGAGGTGTTTTGCCGGTGCCCCTCCCGGGGTGAGCCACAGGGTGAGTCCCAAAACAGCCTTCTAAAACACTGAGGATAAGGAAACACCGAGTAGACAATCCATGGGACGTGAATATACTAATTCAGCAGCATTTTGTCCAATTGCTCATTGAGCAATTTATCATTGTCATTGATGCTCGTATGGGTTAGTCATACAGGCAGAACCAGAAAAAGGTAACTCCATATACAATAGCAAAATCACTTAGTTAAGAAATAAACTTCACAAGTAGTGTTATAATTTCAAAATCTTCTGAAAATTCGTAAATTAAGAAATAGTTTGGAGTTTTACTCAACAAGACATAGAGGAAAGGAAAACATCAGTGAAAGTCTGGCATCCAACGGGGACTCGTAAATGTAACAGCTTCAGCAATTGTTGAGTGTTTATGTGGACAAAGTGTTGCTATAAAAATATACAATGATGTAACAAACTGTCTTTAATTTTTCGAAGAGTCATAACTCCAAAGTGAAATGCAGAATTCTTGGTTATCAGTGCATAACCACCTCCTTCAAAATGAACTCTAATCATATAAAAGCAATCTATTTTAAGACATTGATGATAACCAATTATTCTAGTTACACAAGCTTATTATGATAAACCAATTATTTTGGTTACACAAGCTCTGTGCCTATCTTGTATATGACATGTGATCAATCCTTATTTTTGATAAGTTATGCCATGTCATCAATCTCAAGATAGCTGTAACAAGGAATTTGATAATATGGCTAATAAGCACAGCAGAGCGAAGATTTGAAAGGTCCACAATGCAATATCTTATACTTTTTGTAGGGCACTGGAGAAAGATAAATCTTATTCCAACTTATATTGTTCATGAGCAACCTAACAGTTTGTCGCATGAACCGACTATCAGTAACACATTAGATAACATCAATGAAGAAAACAGACAATAAGCAAATACACTCACTGTACATCCCAGACGAGTAGGACAGCCCTCAATAAACATCAATGTTTTGCTAGGCTTTTTCCCAGCATCTCCAGAAGCAGAATGTTCTTCTGCAAACTTTTCAAAATGAAAGGAGTCACACTGCCTGAGCTTTCGGCTAACCAATATATCAGCAGACAATGAACCTGTGCAACGTGCAACTTTCTCCAAGCGATGTTGTTTCATATCAAAGACTAAGGTGACTCCTTTCTTTAAAATAGACTCCTGTATGTCACGAGAAACAGCATTCTCCACTAAAACTACATTTGGTTGGTACCTTTCTATCATATCGAGGATAGATTTCACACTATCTTTCTCCTGTTATCATAAACAAACAAAAACAGACAATCACTAGTCAAAGAATGTGCTCATTTTGGTAATGTGACACACCCACGGATTTGTTGTTTACCTGTTGCACAGACTCCTCGAATGATGACAACTCACTTTTTCTGGAGAGCCCTAGTGCACCCTCGATCAACAGCAACCTAGGTTTATCGTACTTGGTTGGCATGTGTTTGTGCGCAGCATGCTTTTTAAAGACCAAGCCTCTGACAAAACGACTACAAAACACAAAGATATCCAGTAAGCCTGGAGAATTTAGTGGTCCATCCATCCCGAAGTCTTAGTCTGAACAAGCACATAAGTTGTAAATTTTATAACCAGACTGCATGTTACAGACCGAGTCGACCCTGAATTAGACTTAAAGCTACTGTTTGATATGGCTGCAAGACTTGCAAGAACAAAAGAAGGGTTATAAACATACTAGTCGATAAGTGATATGTGTAAGACCTTACAAGAATTATGACTTTTGAAGAAGAACTATCACTCAAAATGTAATGAATGGTGGGTAAAGAAGAGGTTCCCAATTCAAACTTCTTCGGGCCATTCAACTGAGGAGACAATCTTTTTGTGATTGATGAAATAACTAAAATTGAATGAATTACTCAAAGACATAGATTAGACACCAAATCTGTCCGTTCCTATCAGCATGGATCTCCTTTTATTTTGTTTGGCTATCTTATCACACTCCTCTTATTTTATCTTTTACTCTAATTTTCCTTTCTTTTATTATTTTATTTTATATTGTTATTCCATAGACCCCATTTGTCGGATTACACTGGGTATGTTGTTGTTATTATATCTTTATTAAAGTTGTGACATTATTATTATCATCATATCAATGAATGCATCATTTTAACTGTTGTTGTTGTAGACTTGTAGTTATTTAAAAAAGTAGAAGAAAAACCAACAGATAATCTAAAAAGAAGGTAACAGAATCAAAACAAGAAGCCCAAAGCAGAACAACGTAAAGAAAAAACCCAAACAAGAAGAGAACACAAAGGTAACAAGGTAGCCAAACCGGAAAAGGCTATGCCAATCTAAAGGCCAAGAAAATAACTTAATCCAAGGCGTAAAACAAAAGCTAAGGTCGATGCCCAGTTTGATAGAATCCAAAAGGTTAGAGAGGGATTAAACTTGGATCATTTGATTACACAAAACTAATCATGGCTATCAAATCAAGAGTTGATCTACAGCGATGAATGAGGCCCTTGCTTCCTAGAAGTCCTGTGGATGAGAAAGTTAACATTTGCCTTCACACGCATCCCAAATAATGGGCGTAACAAAGACTGGGCCCCGGACCGGAATGAACCGGTACTGGAATGGTTTGAACGGGTTTTTGACCGGTACTGGGATGAACCAGACCGGAATTATCAGGACTGAAACTCGGTTCCATCCCGTCCCACTATATACCGGGATAGAACCGGAACGGACCGGAATGGGACGGGATGGGATAAACGGAACGGCACATATAGCTATTTCAAAAAATAATAATTTTTTTGAGTTATTTTGAATTACGAAATTTTTTATATTTTTTATTTTTCTAAGTTTAATAGTTTATAAAGTATTTAAGTTTTGAAATTTGTAATTTTACTTAAGTTTGTTTTTAAAATATTTTTAAAAAATTTTTACTAATAAGTTTGTAAGTTCAGTTTAATAAAGTTTTTTTTTTTTAAGTTTTTGAGTTTATGTTATCAGTTTTCAAGATTTGAATCTTTTGAAGTTTATAAGTTATAACTTATAACTATTAACTTGTAATTTAAATAACTTAAGTTTGTAATTTGTTAAATTTATAAATTTTAAAGTTTTTAGGTTTATATTATTTGAAGTTGATGAATTAAGTTTGTAATTTTAAAAAATTAAATAAACGAAAAAGGAATGCTAATAAAAGTATAAAACAATGACAAAAATTAAAAAAAACAATCCAATTTCATGGACCGGACCGGACCGGAATCAGGATGAACCGGTACAGGTATACTGGTACCAAATCATGATACCGTCCCGTTCCGAGTACCGGTTCAATGTATCCCATTCTGTCCCGAATACTACCGGACCGGAACGGTACCGGTACAACCCGGTCCGGTGCCCAGCCTTAGGCGTAACTATACTCAGACAAATACTAGTGAAATTGGCATCCATGCAGGAACTCCTCAGGTCCCCTCACTCCTTCATGTGATCCTTGAAGGATAGCACGTTTACCTATGCCCCTTGGATGCTGCTATATCGTGTCCATATTCAACCTGTCTGCTTCTTCCCATTCCTGCTTTATTGTAACCTACTCTGGATAAATGTATTCCCGACTCCAGTGTATTTACATTACCCAATGCATGCTGGTATCCAATTTGTACAAAACTAGGGGTGTCAAATGGGTGGATTGGGCTGCATTTGGCGGGTCAAAATGGACATGTTATTGACCCACCCAAAAGTTAGTTGAGCTGAAATGATTTGGCTTGAAATGGGCTAAAAAGCGGGTCATAGCCCAACCCACCCAATTCTTACTAAGTTTTACTTTCTTTGTTTATTCTTTTATAATTTTTTAGTAACTAATAAAATTAATAATTTTCTTAATTATGGCTAACCCAGATCTGTTAGAATACCGCTTATGGTTGTGAACTGTTGAGCTGGGCTGGGTGGGCTGATCTTTGGACTGATCATGCAGTTAACTAGAAACCAGTTGAGTTCAGCTTGAAAACTCAATTGGGAGTATTAAAGAACCTAGGTAGGCTAACCTCAGGCTTCTCACTTAATCAAGGAAACTAGAAATGAAGAACTTCGAGCTTCTAATACAAAAAACACTCAAGAGAATTACAAACTTAAGTAAAAGCTAATTGGTTTAGACTTTAGCTTTAGGTTTGACTGCATCGACAAGGCTTAGGCCTGATGGTTCAGAAACCTAGGACACTACGTTAATCACTTGTGATCTCATCTTTAGCAACGCATATAGGTTAGAGCGCTGGATGTGTCACATCCAATCTGATGAAAGAGTTAAATAAAACGTAGGCCCAAAACATAATTAATTGGGAGGTGCTGAACTTCAAAATCTAATCCCACTTAGTCAACAAGGCCAACTTGAGTCTAAGAGAACGCTAAAAATACTCAGTTGAAGTTTTGGATAGAACTTAAACTGTCTATCATTGAAATGTAATATTGTGCATGATTCAGATGAATGATATCTAATCTTTTTGCCGTTTGAATCTGACTGTCCAATGATAAGTATTTTAATTCAAAGGATAATTATACTAATTTTGTATAGTTGCGGGTTCAAGTTTCAATCTATAATGAATAGGATTATTAGAGTTACCTGAAAGTTATAAAAATCAAAACACCCGTTTGTAATTATTAGTTAAAGTTCAATTCTCTCCATTCATTCAATATGGTTGTAACAGTTAGTCCTTACTTCCACTTTTGCGGGAATGCCTTAACTAAAACTTGGAAGATTAACTTAAATTGGGTAAGATTAGTTGATATGGAATACAATGTCTGTCTAACATCTTTTGTTAGCCACATGAACCTCCTTAAGCAAACTCTTTTTTCGCAAACAAATGGTGTCAAGCAATTCAAAAAGGTGTTATTTTCAAACTAAGTCATGATTACAGAAAAAAATTGGTTCAAAGACCAAACACACTCAATCAATTCAAATCATCCCCTCTTTTAGGGTAAGTCCAGACTATTCGGAAACCCTTTCGAAGTCAAATTGCTACAATGCCCTTGATCCTCTAATTTCAGAATTTCAAAACAGAGTTTAATTGGCAAGAGTGGACATTAATGAAATCATGGCAGAGGAAACACCACATAAAAAGGAGAATTGCTGAATACACATTACCTAATATCTAATATGCCTAGAATTGTGAATGAATGAGAAATGGAGAAATACAACAGAGTTGAGAAAATGGTGGTTAGAGTGATACCTTTGGCTGCGAGAACCAGTTGAAATGCATTTTATCTTCACATATTTAACTGGATTCATCTTTCCTTCCGTAGAATCAGGCTTCACAAAAGAAGCAGCCTCCCATGACAAGGAAGTGATTATATCAACCCAATTATCACCTTCTTTCACCGAAGCGGCAACACCAAAAGATTTAAGGTGGTCACTAACAAAGGCCTTAAGCTTCATGTTCATTACTTCTTGTAATGCCTTTTGTCGTTCCTCTTTATGCTTATAACTACCAAAGTCTTCTTCACCAAAGCTGATTAATGAAGCTGTACTACCCCATTTCTGGCCATCAACGCATTCGTCGTCATCATAATTAGCCACACTGTCCTCAATATCATCATCATCGTCTTCTGGTTGTGGGGGAAGCCAGAACTGGGCATCAAATTCATCATTACAAGAGGTTCCAGCCTCATCATCGTCATATCTTTCATTTCTACTATCTTTGGGTTCCTCAGATTTACCAGTTCTCGTTTGTTCCGCATCCCTTCCTGTAGCAGAACTAGAATCCTCTTGACTGCTGTCTGTACTACATTCATCAACATACACCCTGATAATAAAGCCAAAAGGGGAACCAAGTCTAAATAAGTTGGCTTTTTCATTATTCAAACCAGAACAATTAGCGCCTTTATTTAACCCTCTACCTAAGAAGAATATTGATATAACTAATTACAACTAACCTCACATCTGAATTTGCATCAACAGAAAAGTCACCTGAAAGGTCACAGAATAGGGCTTAAGGGGCATGGTAAATGTAACTAATATGTCAAAGTATGAGATAAAGAAAGCAGAGCATACTGCAACATGAGCCAGAGCTGTTTATGCTTGGTAATGAAGCAGCAGGATCGATCATCAAAATTGCATTATCTGGCATTTCACCACATAATTGGCGCAATTGTACAGAATCCCTGTCATTGAACTCTGAGGAATTTCCACTTTCCAGCTTCTCCATGCTTCCACTTGACTTTGTTGATTGAGCACCACAGTATTGACACAAATTATATTGGATGCCAGGAAGATCTTAAACCTGCAAACTTACAACAGCCGAGAAAAATAATGTGAGCAACTTAAACAAACAAAAATAGAGCCATCCTCTCAACAAAAAAGATTTATATGATGCAGCAACCTAAAACTTTCATATGAAGACAACCAAGCCTATGAGAAAAGCTTAATGACTTCATGTTGGCATTATTTCGATAACCAAATATGTAGTTTTTTAAGAAGCTATCTCTATGAACTTTTGCATTGGCCAGTTAACGAGAAAAAATGCACCTTTGAATGTCCTTGCTTTTAAAGTATAGAGCAGAAACATACTGAAGAAAAAATTGTGAGAGTTAGAAATGATTTTTTTTTGGTGATGTAATTTCTAAATACCACCTGGGTGTTATAAACAGGGAGGTGCAAGAGACCAAGGTACGAGTTCAGCCAAACCCAGTAACTTTGGTCCAAACTCATGTATTTGTCTCAAGAAATCCATTTAATAGGTACAAATTATTACTTCAGAGCACAATAACTTATAAAGGGCTAGCATCTTGCATCCATAAACTTCAAATCCTGATTCCGCCTATGGTTATAAATGATAATAAGTGCATGGAGAACGTCCCACATCCCATATTTCACCATGCGTATCCACCCACCATGAATGAAACATTATCACATGGTTTTCTTTCCCGTCACCTACAAAAGCTTTGCGCACCTCCTCTGGTCACATATCATCCATTACTACGCTCCCTTCTGCACCTTATTACCACTATTATTTATCACGTGTGTTCTCTTGTCTTCAAGTTTCATTAGAAAAATAAAGAAAAAGTTTATTTCCACATTGTTAGCACATGCTTGTAATGGGAAAGCAATCCTTTTCAACTGCCCAATTGCCAAGTATTGAACTAGTTTCATGTTAAATAACAATCATATTTGAACTTAAGATGATCAATAAAACCATTACCATATATGTTTTTGACACTCTGTATGGAGTTATTCCAAAACCTTCTAACTTTTCTAAATTGTGTTATAACTAAAAGTTGCAGAAGATATGTGGTGGGGGTACTTAATCGGTTTCAATAGACAAATTCCATAATGAGTACTGTTTTACCTCTCCAGCTGCCCCTAAATAGTCTGATTTTCCTCCACGACGATAAGTAGCTAAAAGATCTACTACATTAATGGGCATTGCAACAAACGGATTTTGCAAAATGAAGATATGGGTCGGAGAGGGTACTTTAGAGGCTAAGTTTCAAATGCTAAATAGGCATCAGTAGACAGCTTATGAAAAAGCAATTCAGAATTCCAGAAAGTAGAATTGAAAAAGTAAAACCATTTATGAGAAACAATGGGAAATTAAGTTGTCCAAAACCAAACAAACTCAACAGTTTAAGTTGTCCTAAAAACAAATATAACCACTAAGAAACAAGAATACATTCACAAATGTAATACAGTGATATATATATGACATAAAATAATGAATCGACGGAAACAAAACATTTTAACATGACAGTTTGGTATTCTCACAACAATGCCAATCAGCCACAAACAGGATAACAGTTATATTCTTCTTCAATTCCTTTTTTTTTTCCATGATAATTAGGAGAACAGTTACCGTAACTATTTCTGTCTTTTGGCACAAACCTCTATACTAAAATCCATGAATTAAAGAGCACGGAAATAAATCGGGATTTGATATCCGAAACGCCTCAAAAAAAAGAAAGAAAGAAAGAAACATTCTCACATTACAAGAAAGACAAATATTTCCCTTCATCAAAAAAAAAAAAAGACAAATATTTCCTTGACTAAGATAGAGCAGATAGATTAAGATAAAAAAGACACAAAACAATACGCATGGAGAAAGTTAAAAAGAAAACATCTGTACTACCCAGTCATATAAATGTGAAGCAGCCCAAATGTTGCACCCTAGATGGCATAAGTCCGGTAACCGAAAGCATCACTAGCTTAGGCTCTGACCCAAGTAACATGGGGAACGTGGACAGCCTCCCATAAAGAGCAAAAAAAACTTAAAAGATAAAACTATGCTGGATTTTCATATATCAACACTTGTGTCATATAAATGTGAAGCAGTCCAAATGCTGCATCCTAGATGGCGAGAGTCCAAAAGCCGAAAGCATCACTAGCTTAGGCTCTGACCCAAGTAGCACAGGGCACATGGACAGCCTCCCATAAAGAGCTAAAAAACCTTAAAAGATAAAACTATGCTGGATTTTCAAATATCAACACTTGTTCATTAATCACTGATTGACAGAATTAGTTTGTTACTTAATAGAATAAAAGGAAAAAGACAATTCTTCTTTATTTATCAAAAAAAGTACTCCAATTAAATCTTCTAGATTTAAGAACTTGCCACTCTACTATGAACCAACAACAAGAACTACTACTACGCCTCAGTCCCAAACCAGTTATGGTCGGCTATACGAAACAAATACAGATTAATCTCTATGTAGCCAAACTTGTACCCAATTCCGATGATTCAAACAAGTCACAAACATCACAGAAATCACAAACTTGCAATGCCATAGCCTAAAATTAAAAATTCACAAACACAAAAAGGAAAATTCCAATCAAATCAACATGATAAAATCTTTAAAACCATCCTTTAAAAGGATGAAAACAACATAGAGATCCTAATAGCAAGATTATAAACTTCAAAAAACCAATAAACATTAAACAATCAGCAAAAAAGAAAGAAAAAGATTTGAACTTTACATCAACTTACAGTAAAAAGAAGCAAATTAAGATACCCTCCAACTGAATCAGAAGCATATCTTAAAATCAACCCTCCAGCTAAAAACCCAGTTAATATTTCCCAATTGGGTATCCAAAAAATGGAAAATCTTGCTAGAAAATTTAGGAGAGAGAGAGAGATAGAGAGAGAAAGGGCATTTAAATGAATTAAGGAAGACAAGAATGAAAATGTTGGAAACAATCTTTCTTTGGTGTAAGTGGGACCCACTATGTGTTCAATTTTCTTTTGCTATAGTATGGAGGTGACATAATACCAAAGTTTCAAAAATTATAGTATATTGTTTGTAGTCCTAGTTGTTAATTTAAAGATATTCAAATTTTTCAAAAAATTCAAGAGGCAAAAAGATTAATACACACATATTTTTTTTTTTTAAAAGGATCTTTTATTTACATAGTACATATGGATATATGAAATGATTCGATTGGCTTCTAGGAGATTTTGTAAAATTATTGACAGTTTTTGCCTCTATAGTATTTATTTATCTTTTATGTTATTTATTTATCTTTTATGTTCAATTCATAAGGTATTATAAGAAATCTTTTTTTTTCATAAATATGTTTTGCCTTTTGCACCTAAACTACTTCTTTAAATATATAAGAAATTGTTCTCTTAACTAATTACTTTTAATAATTCAAAAAAATTCAAAGGTAATGGACCCACTCTTTAATCTTTATTTATTTAAATTTAAATGTTAAAATATTTATTTGGTGTCATGTTTAAACTCGTGACATGCAACTAACACACGAGTTTTTTTTCTTCTTTCCAATTCCAAAACTAATTTATGTTCACTTATACTAAATTGTTTTGACATATTGTCACACATAAAATTGTCTTCTACTGCTAGGAGTGTTCATGATTTAGTAAAAACTTATTTGAAACAAAAAAGTCAAATCTATAATGCTACGATTCTAACTATTTTTCTTTTTGAATAACTTGTTGTCTTTTGTTTTTTTTCTTCTTGAATAAATCATTTTTTTATGTATAATAATAATAATCGAACCAAAATCGATAACAACAAAACTGATAAATATATATTACATTTAATTTAATTTAATTTTAATAATTTAAAAATTAATTAAATCAATCTAATTTTAACTTTGATTAATAACTAATTCAAACTGATCTGTGAACAATCTTAGTTATATGTCTATGAATTATGAAATAGTTTGATACCTACTATGAACCATCCAAACAATGCATAACTTAATATTTGATTGATAGTTTCAACAATTTTAGTAGGGATAAGGGTCTGAAAAATACCTCAACTTTGGTCGGATTTGTTGTTGCGATACTAAACTTTCATAAGGATCTATTACCTCCCTAGACTATTTAATACTGTATTTTTTACCCCGCTGAACTATTTAATAGTGTATTTTAAAGGTATATATGTGTCCAACTGGACACATTACTATTTATAATTTTGCATTATTTTTTATGTCCACATGGGCAAATATATATGTTTAAAATACGATATTAAATAATCTAAGGAGGTAATAGGTCCTCATGAAAGTTTAGTATCGCAACAGCAAATCCCACCAAAGTTGGGATATTTTTAAGACCCTTAACCCATTTTAGTATAAAGTCAAAAGAACACAATCTAGAGGTTGTGGAATAAGTTAAAGACGCTCCAAATTAGAAAAAAAATAACAACTTGAAATGACTTAGACATTTTTTTTATTAGTGAATTACATAGCCAAGCACCTTGTTTGATTATGGAGATTAGAAATCTTTAATTTTCTTGACAAGTCAATAAAGAGCTAGCTAGAACGATTCTAAAATGTATTTTCTTATATAAATAAATCACCAAATATTTAAAGCTGTAGATGTAGTATTTTTTTTCTTTTCTAATTGTACCGATCGATCTAAACCCATTATTTTTAAGGCGGAGTACATATGACATATGTGAATATAAATGTATGAAAATACACAATAAATATTAACTGAGGACACATAATTTTTAGAAGTATAACAAGTTATGTATAAAAAAAATAGCAAAAGTTTGAACTTATTAAGTTAAGTTCATGGATTTGCACCATTTAAAATAGGGAAAATTGTCACATATTGTCACACATAAAATTGTCTTCTATTGCTATTTATTGATTGGTGCTATAGGTAGGAGTGTTCATGATTTAGTAAAAACTTATTTGAAACAAAAAATCAAATCTATAGTGCTACGATTCTAACTATTTTTCTTTTTGAATGACTTGTTGTCTTTTGTTTTTCTTCTTCTTGAATAAATCATTTTTTTATGTATAACAATAATCGAACCAAAATCGATAACAACCAAACTGATAAATATATATTATATTTAATTTTAATAATTTAAAAATTAATTAAATCAATTTAATTTTAACTTTGATTAATAACTGATTCAAATTGATCTGTGAACAATCTTAATTATAGGTCTATGAATTATGAAATAGTTTGATACCTACTATGAACCATCCAAACAATGCATAACTTAATATTTGATTGATAGTTTCAACAATTTTAGTATAAAGACAAAAGAACACAATCTAGAGGTTGTGGAATAAGTTAGAGACGCTCCAACTTTAAAAAAAATAACAACTTGAAATGACTTAGACATTTTTTTATTAGTGAATTACATAGCCAATCACCTTGTTCGATTTTGGAGATTAGAAATCTTTTATTTTCTTGACAAGTCAATGAAAGAGCTAGCTAGAACGATTCTAAAGTGCGTTTTCTTATATAAATAAATCACTAAATATTTAATAAATCGTCAAATATTTACAAGCGCAGATACAATTATTTTTCTTTTCTAATTGTACCGATTGATCTAAACTCATCACTTTTAAGGCAAAACACATATGACATATATGAATATAAATGTATGAAAATACACTAAAATTACAATAAACATTAATTGAGGACACATAATTTTTAAAAGTATAACCAGTTACGTTTAAAAAAAAAGTAAAAGTTGAGCTTATTAAGTTAAGTTCATGGATTTACACCATTTCAAATAACAAGCATTGTTTCCTCTTCTTTATTTTATTTTAAATGACCATGTTTGATTTGTTACGTAGTTTAATTAAGAAGTTAAGATTTCTTTTACATACTTAAAATATCATAAAAATTGTGGTCTTTTAGCATGATATAAACTAAAACAAAAATAAATGAAAGAAAAAAAGAGAGGATAATCAAGGAAAGAGAAAGGAGAATAAAAATGTGGGAAAAATTATTAAATTAAAATAAGGAACAAAAATAAGAAAATGGATTTTCTTCTTCTAGCTAGGCGTGCGTACGTAGATTCCTAAAAACATGGTTCAAATGCCCCTTCTAAGACGGCTTTTTGTCCCATGTCCATGCACACTAATCATATATTTTATAATATAATTATAACAAGGACATGTTGACTAAATTATGGACTTATATGAATTTGCGTTTGATAAGTTAGCAAAGAATATTTTTCCTAAAGCAAGTATACATAAAGTAATTTATTAATATGAAATGGAGAGAGTATTATAGGAGTGGAATATGGTAGCAAGTGGGGTTCAAGGTGATTGGGTGGGATGGTTAAGGGGTGAGGATTGGAGGCATTGGAGACAGGTAACCACTTTGTATCCTTCATCTCCTTGAAGAAGTTGAAAGGCTAGAAATGACGCATTTAATTAAAATTCGTGACTCTCAGTCAACTATATATCTTCTTTTCAGCTGAAAATTTTGGATGGGGGGAGTAAATTCTTTTCACTTTTTTTATGCGAACTGAATACGGTTCTAAGACGAGGGAAGCACTTAACAGCCTCTTTATTCATAACTTGAATTTCGAGATAGTCGGATAGCAATTATCTTCTTCTACCTCCTCATGGATTCTCTGTATCTTCCACTGTTGAACTTGACATGTTAGTAATTGAACTTGTTTTCCCTATTTCATAAGAGAATCAATTTTCTTATTCTCAAAAGACTTGCTTTTTTACAAAATATATTTTCATTTTGACCGATCAAACATGAAAAAATTGTATTCCTCCCACCAAATGATAAATTATTTGACATCCCTCTCTAATTATATCATTGTTTTGTTTCCCATAGTTGTCTATATATTGAACTTTTTTTTATGAATGATTGTTTATAAAAAAAATTTAAAAGTTAACTGCTTAGTCTTTTAATCATTAAATATTGATTAAACTTAAAAACATATATGACTATAAGATTATCATTACATTAATTACAAGAAATAAACATAAAGTGTGATAAATAGTTTTTTTCCTATAAATTATGTTCTAGCACACCATGGGTTCGTCCATTTATTCAATTATTGTTCCAATATATACTACTACTATTAACTTCTGAGAAACTTTATCCACATTTCTAATACCAAATCTCTCTGTTTTGACTTTTTGTTTTGTAGATTCACTTTACTTAATCTTTTGTAATTTATATTTCTTTTCTATGCTTTGTGAGTTGTCTTGTGACGGTGAATAAAATAAGGCATGGTTTGAATATATATTTCCTTTTGAAGATGCTAAAATTCTGGAGGGTCATTTAGGGGTGACGCTCTCAATATGATTTTTTTCATATTCCGAACTTAAATCTAAAATCTCTAATTAAGGGTGGAAATATTTTACCAGTACTATGCCACAACATGTTAGTGGCTATTAATTGATACATATAAATATAAGCAATATCATATTTGTTAAATTGTTCAATCCTGGTGTTTTTGTTAATTTCACTCCCATAGAGATATGGGGAAAATTGTAATAATCGCTTCCAACAAGACAGAAAAGGACAATTTTGGTTCCCACCCACTCACCTTTGCGGATTATTTGATACGCAGATTAAATTATTCTAGTATTATAATTCAAACTAATTTATCTTATGTAAAAGATAAGATGACGTAATTCTAAAGTGAATGAGATAAAATGATATATTTTATGATTAAGCTTGAAATAAAATTTATATTGCATTTGATTGATGAGATAAATTGATCATGCGATAAACTATATTATACCGTTAATCAAATACAATACAATTTTTCTTTGCGACTTAATTCTAAAATATTTCATTTTATCTCACGTAACAAACGGCCCCTTATAGTGCCCTGCCTAAACCTGCCAGCCCCAACTAATTATTTGGTATAGTTCTTTGTTATCGTTATTGAGTTCATACTTTTATATAAATTAGTTTTTTTTGCACATGTATGTCAAGTCATGTTATATATTATTTTATAAAATAATATACATATTATCAACTTAAAAAATTAAATAAAGCGCAAATTTCTTTAAGTGATTATGGTAATTAATTGTTGGGATAAAATGATGGAATACTAGTTTAACCTATGAAAATATGTATATACTTTTTTACTTATTTCGATTTTAATTAGATACAAACGTGTTAAAGTGTATCACATCCAATACTATCCTATAGATATAGGATAGTTAATCATGCATGAACATTTAGAATAATATGAAGATAAATTCACATTCGTATTATATATGATTTCTTGTTCTCCTATAACAACGTAACGTTGTTTAATATGAATGTTGCACTCTATTAAGAAAATTACTTAGAAAGATCCATTGTGTAAACTGATGGTCTATAGACATACTTGGTTTACCTTTTGAAAGCATGATTGACTCAAGTATTCTTGAATTACATCTACATAATTATCACATGCTTGATCAATGTATCTTGATATAGTTATTTAACTTCATTTTACTCCTCTAATCGCTTAATATTGAGCATTGCGTATCTCTTGGAGGGGAGAAGTTCCTAGTTCCGACGGTGCATACTATTATTAGATCATGTACATGTCGGTACACTAACAATTGAAATGGGTACCACACACTAGTACACTAACATTTTTGTGTGTGGGGTTCCGTGAGTGGACCGTGTTAATTTATTGTGTTATATCTATAACCTATTGGTCCATGAGTGGCCGAGATGTGTGTTTAAATGTTCGCACGATTCTCATGTAGATCGAGATTGCATGTTAAACAATGTAGAGGATGATTAGGGATCCTTGGAGGTCCGGGTTAAGATTAAAAGGATGATGAATCGGGTGTGGCTTGTTGTAAGGTTGTGGATCATGCGATTTGTGAATGTTAAGTTCGTGCTATGTCATAATTGTGGTCAAAACGATATAATTCCTACTTTATTAAATTGTGTTGCTTGCTTATATTTGTATAAGTGGAGCGTTGTTATATTAAGGCAAAGTTGGCATGCGAGCTTGAGGGGGAGATAGTAAACTGATTAACAAAGTTAGTAGCAATCTTGTTTTTGAGGGTATCTCTATGTGATAGAAGTGTTAAGGTTACGATTTGATATGTGAGTGAAATGGCCTAGATGTTGGAGTTGGCAGTAAAAGGAAGTGGTGAATCAAGGGTTGGGGTCCTACCTTGATCCTCAAGTTGTATAATTTTTTGATTACTTGCATGATATTATGTGGTGTATTTGGGTCGACTGATGATGCCTACCAGTATGTGTTGGTTGTACTGATATTACTCTTGTTATGCCACTTAACATAGTCTGGTTGTAGGATTAGTGATGTTTCTTAGTCGAATGCGAAGATGATCTCCAATAGCCTTTAATCCTCTTTCCTTGTGGTGAGAGTTGTGTCTTATTTCTTTTATAAAGTGTACTCTTAAAAACTCTTGTACTTGTTTAGAGTAGTTCCTTAAGGAGTGTTTAGTGTGTTTCTATACAAAGGGCTTGTTCTAAATCAAGTTAAGAGTATCTCTATGATTAAATAGGATGTTAGATTATATTTTATTAATTTCTGCATTGCCTGTTTTCAAATTGGGAGGTAAGGGTTCTCCTATCTAGGTGTTAGAATAGGTGGTCACACAGTCTAGTAGGTTGGGTATAGACAATTTGATATCAGAGCCCAGGTTATCGGTCTCCCGGTAAAAGAGCAAATGTCGAATAGAGTCCTATGGATTGGTGAGTTGACATCCACATTTAATCTTCAAGGGGGCATGAAAAATTTTAGAAAGTCGTCTCACTTTTTCTCATTTCGTGTGGTCTGTCGCTTGTGGTATGGGTTGAGTCAAATTGGTATCTTCAAATTTCAATTGGTATATCAACGAAGTAAACCATATGTTGTTGTCACGGCTAAAGGGACACAAGCAAGGAAAGATTGGAATAAGAAAGGTTCCAATTGTTATTTGACCCTAATAGGCATGTGAATGCATGTATGGTTAGTTTATGGTCATCTATGGTGCGAATAGAATGTAGTGAACCTGATTTAATTTAGTGATAAAGTGGCATGCCCCAAGTCTACACCCCGGGTGTGTTCGGCACTCGAAAATCATTGTTGGTACCCAAGTGAACCCTTGACCTAGCTGACTACTTAGTGGAAGATTAACTCAAGCATACATAAGTTTAAAACTAAAGAACACTTAAAACAATTAACTGAATCTTAAAGTTGCCTGAAGATACTAATGTAAATGATCAAGTTTATCAAAACAACTAAAACAAAAACTGAAAGACTTACTAATTATGTCTATCTATGAAGCCTATACTATCTAAAGATAGGTGTTGAGACAAAACTCACGACAATCTTAACCAGTATTACTAAAGCAGTAAAAGACTAGTACATGGAATGTACAATATGTAATAAAGTTGAAGGAAATAGATAACTGAAGTGAAATACTAAAAACAACTCAACTAAGTAAAGCATGAACATTTTTAAGCTTCGCAATAAAAGTGCAACAATAGTATATATATATATAGAGAGAGAGAGATAGTTTCAATAAAAAATCTCATTGATTAGGGTTCATGTGATAATATAAGCGTGAACAACAACTCTAGAAGCTAAACACATCAAAATCTCATAGTCTCAATAGTTAAGAAATCATAATTTAGAATAAGAAACACAAATCGAATTCAAAACTCATGGAACTTTAGATAGCTTCCTAGATTTATCTCTACTAACACTACAACAAATTCGATTATCAGGGACAAATAATTTCGTCATTTATAAATCATATTTTCGTCACTAAAAATCTTTGAGAGACGAAAAATAATTTGTCAACCAGTCGTCACTAAACGTGTGTCGCTAAAAGTATGCAAACACGATTTAGTGCTTCGTCGCTAAAAGTATTATATTAACTACAAAAAGAAAAATTGTCCCCAAACGCTTAAACATTTGTGACAAATTTATTTGTCGTAAAAAGTATATTTTTTTGTAGTTAATAGTATGCTTTGTCACTAAAAAGGTTATTACTACCGACTATTATCTCCCATCTCAATTTTTTTAACCCCTCCCCAAGAGCTTCCACACATTATGCTTTCTTAGGGACTTGAACTCACAACCTTAAGGTTGGAAGTGAGGAGTGCTTACCATCCGATCAACTCTCTCTTGTCTCTCACTTTTATTTTATTTTTAACTTCATTCACTTCTTTGAAATTTAACTTATGTAGAAATTATATTAGATGATTATTTATACACATACTCAAATGCATGAAGTTACCACCCACAATTCATTCAAATGTAGATTATATTTTAATTAAACCATATATTTTTAAAAATATCTTTAAATATATTAAGTATGATTCTGTCATTTTATTTATTTATTTTTATAAATTTTCAAAATTATTCAGTACAATTAGAAATTTATATAAAATTAAACTTTCGATTTTAATAAAAGAATTTAATAATCGGTTCAATTCGATCAGAAAATCAATTGTTTTGAAAAAATCATCGATACACATAACTATTGTACTTCATAATATATTTGAAATTCTAGTTGGTTCATTTCTTTCATTTGTGCTATCATTTTTTAGTTTATTTCAATTTTCACATTGATGAAAAAAGTTAATAGAAATTCATGAAATATTTAGCACCTCTGCAAAGTCCAAGTTTATAAGTCGGTGTTATCTCCGTGTAGTTGTTCTACGTATGTATGTGGAATTACTACTAAATATGTACATATTTTTAAACAGAAACAAATAGATCGACTTAGTCTATGCAGTTTACCAATCACAAATCAATAGACATGCACAAAAATTAACATCAAGACTTGAGAAATTATTTTTCTATCGTCTTTATCGATGAAAGTGTATCAAATAAAAAATAAAAGTGTTAAACCAACAAATATTAGCAATCTGGTGGAAGAACCATACCCCACTCACAGTACTTATAACCTGGATTGTATTTTTCAAATGATGCATTTTATAATTGCGTAATTCAAGAAAATTGATGAATTGAACTTTTTCATTTTTACAAAATCGATCGAATTCATTGGTTTTAATGTTTTCCCTCACCAATTAACGAATGGACTCTATCTATTTCTTATGAAGCACTTGTATTATTCTTTTTGTAAGTTGTCACTTGTAATTATGAACAATTGTAGCAAAAAAAAAAATTGTATTTAGCTACGAATTTTTTTCATAGCAAATAGTTGAATTATTCACTAAAAATTTTAAGTCGTCGCTATTTAACACCTTACATATTTTGTGACAATTTTTTGTTGTCACTAAATCACAGATTGATTAGAGACAATAAAATCTTTGTCACCAATTATTTATATTATTAGTAACGAAAATAAATGTCATAATTAAATCTATTTTTTCATAGATAAAACTTATAATATTTAACTACGAACTCTAATTTTGTCGATATTGTAACAACATATTTTTTAGATTAAATTTTTTTTGTCTCCAAAAATGAATAAATTTTAAGACAAAAAATAATTTGTCATGAATTAGATACATTATTAGTGACGAAATAATGTGTCACCGATAACTTTAAATTCGTGACCAGCACTACTTAACAAATAGCGCCAATTAGTTTTTTTGGTGGAAAATTTTAGTGGACAAAACTTTGCTACGGATTTTTATGTTTTGTCACTAAAAGTATGTGTCTCATATATTTAAGCACGAAAAGTAAATTTTGTCACTAAAAGCGAACAATTAGTGACGAATTTGATGTCGTAGCTAATAATTTTGTAGCTATATATCATATTTGTTGTAGAGTAAATGAATTTAGATGTAGGGCGTAATGACGAACTTAGTCCATCACCATGAATAGTCTTACATACCTAGAAGAACAATGTTCTCGGAGAAACTTTGAAGACGATGACTGAAACCCTAACTTTCTTCTCTTAGATCCTTACTCTAAGTTTTGAGTGTGTTTATGAGAGCATTAGGTCAAACTAAAATGATAGGTACCTTATTTAGGTATAAAACCGATGGGGGTTAAACTTAGAAGGGGTAAAAAAAATTTAAACTAACCCCACTTAAAAACTACTGAATCACTTCTACGGGCCGTACTGGTCAACCATACCATAGAAGGATTACTGGAACGTCAACTTTCTGATCATTAACCATGAGCCACTTCTTATGGTCCGTCTAACCAACCATGACCCGTCGACACCTCTCATACATCCCAAGTCCAGAAATGTCTTCCATATATCAACCACGATCCAGTTTATACGGATTGTCATTCCTTGTATGACCTATACAAGCCACTCGTGGAACTTAAATTATCAAAATTTTCACTATATCTTAAAGCCACTCACGGGCCTCATCTATAGACCGTACCTCTTTCTACGGTCTGTCATGTTGGTCTGTAGAATCCCATTTGAGGCTTAACATTTCTCAACTTTGAAGACTCAAACCACGACTGATTCCTATGACCCGTATAACCTTTTATGGTCCGTACATGTATTCGTGGAATCAGCGCACCAATATTTCTTGAAATTCTTCTATGTCCATCTAAGCTATGAACTTTTGAAGTGTTACATAAATCTTGATAATTGATATTGTGTGCATTGTATCGTTGATTCATAAAGAATGATTCTTTTGAAGTTATATGGACTTTCTAAAAAAATGTCACACGGAGTGTGTCACGAGATATATCGCTCTCGAACTTCTTACGGTAAGGCCAATGCACCAGCCAACCAATGTGGTGGCGATTACGCTGTGCTCTAAGCTAAAATGTTTACCTTATAGGCGGAGAAGATATAGAAAGTGTGTCGTGCTTAATTCATAAGATTCTATAATCAATAGCACCAGTAATGACTGAAAAGGTATGAACTACACTTGTGTGGAATTTGGTGAGATTGTGGACAAGTAATAAATTATGGTGTAATTTAGGACTAGTTTTTTGATAATGTGGTAATAAGTGCTTAAATATGTGTTGTGGGTATGATACTGGGGTTTATATGTTTGAATCTATGATTGAATATTTGTGATACTCATGTATGAGAATGATCTCGGGATTATCTTAATAAATATAGTTGTGTTTCAAGAGTTGGTATGTATATGGGAAAGGGGAAACATTGCATAATTTCAAAATTTATGGATCGACCCTATCGGGGACATCATGGCAAAACTGACACGCTACAATGCTTCTACTATAGCGTGAATTTTTTCACTATAGTGGCGTGTCAGTCGCTATGACGATCAGGGTGAGGCAGAACACGAGCCTTGTTTTCCCCTGTTTTTGCCTTTCATTACCAAAAATTTAATATTTTTATTTCCATCTCATATCAATGCGTAAACAACAAAACTGTATCCAAAGAACCATAACATATATCACCGATGATTATGTAGTTAACACAAGCATCCATATGCTATAAAAAATAAAGGAAAGTAGGAAAAAATGTCATGTCCAAACAATGCAAACCCAAACAAATAGAAATTACATTCTATGAGTGGGGTCCTCTGCCCCATCCTCGCTCATAAATAGAAACTCTTGCAGAACCTGTGGCTGCAACTGGAAAGCTCATGTTTTGGAGCGATGTAGATGAATATGACCTTAATGGTCTTCCACATACGAGCGAGTAAGTGGTCTCGGGAAAAACCCCTCTTCCTATCGACGTCACTTCTATGTCCTGGACAGAAGCAGGTGAGGATAAGGTCCCAGTAGAAATGGCCTTCATGTACCTCCTGACTGCAGCCAAATCTGCCTCCAAGTGGCAGTTAGATATCGGGGATTGGTACTAGGTAAGAGGAGCAAGAATATCCTCATCATTATTGAAATCACTTACCTTCTTTTTCTTTTGTACTTTGGAAGGTTGTTACTTCACTTATAGGGGGTTGAACAAATAATTAATCTCCACCTCAAAATCTATGTCATCCACATCTACCATTGCTTGTCTATAAAGTGAAGACACTAGGCCAGGAAAGAAGGGAGATTTCTTACTACCTCTATAGAAGTCCCTACACTTAGCTACTATATGCTCCCTCACTTTCAGCTGGATCCCCCGAATAGTGCAAGCCACCACCCGTGCTTGAGGGTAAGTCACATTAGAAAATTTTCTCGATAGATGGATGCTTCGACTAAACAGTTGTTGGTAATGCCCTCTGTAGTATGCCAGTATACCTCACTTTTGTATTCCTCAACAACAGGTGAGTACCATAATCATGTCATATTTGTATCCCTTAGCTTGGCCTCATAGGCTACATTTGAGACTTCTGGCACCCCGTTACCTCATTTATAGTTTAGAAATTCATGGGTACAGCCATTACTCGAATATAGAGGGTGGGGTTCGAGGAATCCCAAAGGATAGTAGAAAGAATGACGTAGAATTCCATTACCCACCCAACCTATGTGAAAGGAGAAACCTCTACCAAGGGGCCTCAACCGAACTCTTTAAATCGGTTGTAAAAAGCAATGGACTTCTCTGCTACTTCCCTCATTTTAAAGGCCCATTCATGACAAAAGCCCATATTTCAGATATCACAGAACCTCTCCTTACTAGCGTCATCCAATAATATTTCATAAAGGTAGTTTTGTCCCTAGTTAGCAGACATTTGATCGATTGAACCTGCAAACACATAAATTGTTCAAATTAGAACCATAAAATCTCCTAATAAGGTCTTTCGAAAGAAAACTCCTACTTTCCATTAGATTATGAGGTTATTACCCGCATCATCCCGCTATATCAGGTTACATCTCCAATAGTGGGATCTCCATATTGTTATTGTAAATTAGTTTATATTAAAACTGAGAGAGCATTTTGGGAATTTTAATTTCTCATTCATCAAGTGTAAGGATTGTACAGGTCAAGTTCCTATATATACAATACAATCACTGACTCTAACAACCTACTGACAAGCACGTGCCTATAATTAATTAGTAGCTAACTAATTACAAGACTTCACTAACTAACTTCATGAATCAACTAACTATGAGTTAACTAGCCAACTAACTATGAATTAAGATCTCCAATATTCCCCCTCAAGCTAGATGTACTGAAGACATTCAAGACACCTAGCTTGGCAAGCAAAAAATCATGTTGAGATCTTTCCAAGGCCTTTGTCAACAAGTTTGCATGTTGGTCCTTGGTATTGATGTAGCTTGTTTTGATTAAACCTTGTTGCACCCTTTTTCGGATAAAATGACAATCAATTTCAATGTGTTTTGTTCGCTCATGGAAGACAGGATTTGCTGCTTTTGTATAGCAGTTTTACTATCACAATGGATGGTGACATGATTATCAAAAGTTAATCCCAACTCTTTGAATAAATTTGTCACCCAAACAACTTCAGCAATTAATGTGGCAAGGCTTCAATATTCTGCCTCTACAGAACTCCTGGAGACAGTGTTTTGCTTCTTGGATTTGCAGAAAATTAAGGACTTCATATACTTAAACAAATACCCAGTCATTGATCTTCAAGTAGTAGGACAAGCTGCCCAGTCTGCATCACAGAACCCACTAAGCTTAACTTGTCTTTCTGAACTCATAAGTAACCCCAGACCCGGTGCTGCTATGATATACTTCACTACTCTCAAAGTTGAATTCCAATGAGATAGTGATGGTTTTTGCATAAACTAACTCAAACATTGCACGAAAAAAAATATATCTGGTCTGGTATTAGTAAGGTAAAACAGATTGCCAATCAGCCTTTGGTACCTGCTAATATCTGTAAATAGCACATCATCTGAATTGTAGTCTGCACTGGTAAGTTTCATGTTACATTCCAAGGGAGTGGATTGTCACGACCCAAGCCTAGGGCCTAGACGTGACCGGCGAATGGGGAACCTGAAGGAACCCCAAACAAGCCTCATAGCATATCATTACACATCCTTGGTCGCGGAAGCAATTAAAATGACCATAAGCGATAAGCATAATCAAGGGG
>JAJOOE010004428.1:0-73086 GCA_036250405.1 Solanum raphanifolium | reverse complement strand
AAAATCATCCATTAGACCAGAATATAGTACACAAATGCATTGAATATAGTCAATATTCTGTTCCTTCGTTTGAATCATGAAAATAGACACATGATGATTAATGGAACGAATAAAAAAATTGCAAGCTTGAGGTGTCAGATTGTCATCGTTAATCGTTACCTTGCAAGTTGCGTCCTCGCCTGAGTGACTACTCCCGTCGCCTTGCTGGACGCCTGAGACCTGAGTGAGAGTGACTGGAGTCAAGTCGTCGCCTCGCTTGAGTTTGGAAATTGGAGAAACTTTGGAGTTTCGAATTTGGAGAAACAAGAGGAGCGGTGAGAAGAGTTTGAACTTTCAAGTCCTAAAAATTAAAAACCCTAAGTCCCTAACAGAGAAATGAGAATTCTGAAATTAGAAATTAGGGAAAAAAAAATAGTGGGCCTTATCGGGGTATCGGGTACCCCGAGATTTTTCCTTCCCAACCCGACCCCTGAACCGTTAATCCAATAAAAAGAATTAATGAACCGAGCCCCGAACCAATTACCTAATATCCCGACCCGTTAGCCCAATAAACCGAAAATCAGTTCGGGTTAATGGTTTGACCCGATTTTTGCACAGGCCTAATGAGGTATAATAACTTTTGGCAGCCAAGCCAAAACTTTTTTAGCGGAGAAGACTCAAACTTGTTGAAATTTGTGGCATTCTTTAGAAAGTTTCAAATACTTTTAATATAGTGACATCACATAAGCCAAGAAATCAAATTGGTTATTTAAATATATATGGTTTTTTTAATGAAAAATATTAGTGCAATTTTTGCTTGACTTTTTATTAATGTATTGTTGTGTTCGCACTCTTTTATTATTTTCACTATTAAAATAAAAATGATAGAAATGTTTCAGTTTGTTACTCCCTTCGTTTCTATTTATATGTCATCATTTTAGGTTTAAGACTCTTTAAAAAACTATGTAAGTTTATCATTGTACCTTTGTTTAGTGTTCTTTTGAAGTCAAGTTTTCAATAAATGAACGTGAATTAATTTACTTTGATTAACTAATTTAACCAATGAACATGAATAAATTACTTAGTTTTTCTATGTTGAACAAATGTATATTTTCAAGGTTAATAACTTTCCATGGGTAAAATAGGAAAAATGCATTGATTTTGTGAAATGACAAATATACTACTATCTATTTTTTATAAGGACGACATATAAATAGAAACATAGGGGGTATTATATTTAATTTGATTTTTAAATATTTAAATTTTCAAAATACATATAAATTGAATTTACAAATTTCTATGTTTAATTTATCTCATAAAAGAAAAAGTAAAGAAATTTCAGGCAAAGTATATATAGTAATTACTTTTAAAATATTGATATAAGAAAATTTAAATAAATGTAGGAGGAATCTAATAAGGTTCTTTTTATGACTGAGGAACTGAGGGATAAATTCACATTTTGAAGGCAAACACCGCGCCTTTTCTCTTCTTACCGAAAAGAATCTATGTTTGGCTAATTCAATCGCTAATTCTGCGTATTCTTCTTTCTCCCTTACTTTTTTTGAAGAAATATTTTATTTTTTAAAAGGGATGATTGTTCATAAAATATTTGCTTTGAATTGTTCTATGATTCTTCCTTTGACAATGATTTCAGGTCTAATTTGTAAAGGAATTTGATTTAGAAATAGAGTTTGTGTTGTTGGAATTTTCTATTAAAAATATTGTGTCACTCCATCTTTGACCCTTTCAAGCATATTTTTTGGCATATTACTCTTTTTTTTTTTTCTTTTTTCCAGATACCTTTTTTTGTTCTATTTGATCAATCTTTAGACACTACCAATAATTGTTTACTCATCAATTTCCCCAAAAAATTGAAGCTTTGTTAACTGGTGGATGGAGGTCTCTACAGTTGAAGATGGAGACATGTCCAAATTGAAGGGTCTAGCAAATCTTGATGAAAAGAGTATGGAGAAAAATATAAGTAGCAGTGATATGATTTTCCGAGCGGACAAAATTGATTTGAAAAGTTTGGATGTTCAATTGGAGAAGCACTTGAGTAGGGTTTGGTCAAGCAATGTGGAGAATCAAAACCAAAGGCCCAGGGAAGTGTGGGAGATTGATCCTTCAAAGTTGGAAATAAGGTATCTTGTAGCTCAGGGAACATATGGTACTATTTACCGAGGTACCTATGACAATCAAGATGTTGCAGGTAACGCATCTTTCCCGCAAATACATTGTTTCATGGTTGACAATTATAGGAATCATGACTCCAATATTGTTGAGAAACTGCAATCCGTTTTTTTACATGTTTATAGTCACAAGCTGTACCATTAAGGTGAAAATCATCAATTTTTTAACATCATATAGTACCATGATGACCTTCTTATTGATGAGCTTATGATATTTGAGGTGAACTTAGATACCACCAACAACTTATTACTACCTTGTGGAGGTAGAATGATTGCTTCCAAAAGATCCTCATCTTAAATATTAGGCGGGTTGGGTCAAATTTGGACGGGTCATAATGGGTTAAGACAACAATTGGATCAAGACCCAACCCAACCCAAATTTGCTTGGGTCAAACCGGGTTGGGATAATATGGGTTAGGTAATGGGTTACATTACGGGTCAAGACCCAACCCAACATTTACTAAGCTTAGTTATTTTATTAGTTCTGTTAAACTATTTTAGTACCTAACAAAATTATTTTTTCCTTTATTATGGCTATACACAAAATATCAAATTGAAAAAAAAAATTAAAAATTATTTTGACAAGATTTTTCATGAGTCAATCCGGGTTACATATCAACCCAATTTTTGATGGATTGAAATTGGTTGAGCTAATGAATGGGCGGGTTAATTTTGCCAATCTTAAACGGGTTGGGTTTGATTTTGCCACCCCTACTTAAATGCAGCAAATCCAAGTTCAAAGAAGAAGAAAACAGTGCAGAGATCATAAAAACCAAAAGTTTTAACATTTTTGAGATGAACTTTTGAGTAAAAGATGGATAGGACAATAGTTTCACCTGACAAGTAGAGTAAAATACGTTGGTATGAGTTTGCCATTTGAGAGAAGTTTACTCTAAAGGAGATCAGTGATTGGAATAACTTGGATCTACTTATTTTTAGTGTGTTAATTTTTATGAAAAAGGATCCGACCCGTTAATGTAGATAGTTGAGCAAATTCTCCAACATCTTTCAAGGAATTTTCGCAACACAGTCGTAAGATTTTCTTATGTAATATTATTTGTGCAGTGAAGCTGTTGGATTGGGGAGAGGATGGCATGACCACTGCTGCAGAAACTGCTGCTCTGCGGGCATCATTTCAGCAGGAGGTTACTGTTTGGCAAAAGCTTGACCATCCAAATGTTACAAAAGTACATATTTTCTTCTTTATTGTGTGCTTTTCAACATTTAATCATCAATCTACTGTAACAATTTTAGATTAACACATGCTCACAATTTTATATTTGGTATGATGTTTATCTCATTAAGCTACCCATGCTTCCAAATTTTATTTGATATCGTTTTCATTTTCAGTTTGTGGGTGCTTCTATGGGAACCTCAAATCTTAAGATTCCTTCGAAGAATCCTTCTGAGGGTTACACCACACTTCCTTCTCGGGCTTGTTGTGTACTTGTGGAATTCCTCCATGGAGGAACATTGAAAAAATATTTGTACAAAAACAGGAAAAAGAAACTTCCCTTTAAGATTGTCATTCAACTTGCTTTGGATCTATCTAGGGGGTAAGTGTCTTTGTATAACATTATTGAGTTGGTCATTATACTGGATGATGTTTGTTTTCCTCTTGAATTTGTAGATTGAGCTATTTGCATTCGGAAAAGATTGTACATCGTGATGTGAAAGCTGAAAATATGTTGTTGGATACGGATAGAACTCTAAAAATTGCTGATTTTGGGGTTGCTCGTGTTGAGTCACAAAATCCTCAGGACATGACTGGTGAAACTGGAACTCTTGGATATATGGCTCCAGAGGTATACATATTCTTTTACAAGACATGTAGGATTTGCTATGAATGTCTGACATGATGCTTGTATCATATTATCATTCGTTTACCCCTAAGTTGCTCGGACTCTCCAAAAATGTTGCCGCACCCGTGTCGGATCCTTCAAAAATATACTATTTTTGGAGGATCCAACACATACCTATCGATATTTTTTAAGAGTCCGAGCAACATTGGTTTACCCTCTCTTTTACGTGTAGTGTTTGATATCTGCAATCCTTTTACTTTTCTTTAGAAGTAATCTTTTCTATCCACAGAAAATCCAATTATTCTGATGTACTACTTATAGATACTATCTGGGTACATCGTTTAGGTACTTGATGGAAAGCCCTATAACAGAAAATGTGATGTATACAGCTTTGGTATTTGCTTATGGGAGATTTATTGCTGTGATCTTCCTTATCCAGATCTTAGCTTTGCTGAAGTTTCTTCTGCTGTTGTCAGACAGGTTTGCCTCTTGTTCACACCATCATTTTCCCAGTATATTTTTGTTCTTTTTTGCATCTGTCGAGTTCGGCATAAGGCAGAGTGTTGTTGTCTGAAGCGATCTTTGATGACGGGTCAAATGTCTATGTGCGTGGCTCCAATAATCTTTCAAATACTTGTATATTAAATAAAATGAGGTCCTATATAGGTTCTTGTTTTATGTATCATTCAACTATCGAGTGAAAACCAAGGATAGAACTTTCCATGTCAAATCTGAAGAAGTCAAGAATATAGCTTCTCAAATTTCCTATTATACTTTAGCAAGTCACAGTTATAAAACTGTGCGGTTACTGATATATTGTCTCTTGTTTTGGAACTTGACTCGATATTATGTATTCTTATTATGTATTTAATTTTTGAAATCCAAGTGTTTAAGTAATCTGAATATCTAACCTTGTATTTCTTCCAATGCATATAGTCTTGGATGGATGGTCCCACGTGTAACTTAATTTGCCAACACTTTTTTCTAAGGAATGGTTGCTTCCTTATGCTATTATTAGCCATCAGGACCATGTCATGCTGGTTTAACTACACATAATTTCTTTGACACTATTCCTTCAAGTATTCAACCCTTTAAAACTAGAACAATTATTTGTTTTTTTCTCGAGGTTGCATTATTATAGTGATCATTTTCGGCTTGCTGCTAGTATGCTGATCATTTACATATTGCCACCTTTAACTATGTTTGGTCCAAAAGACACATATGGGCTGCTTTCTCCTAAATGATTCACTTTATTAAAAACCTAATTCTTGCAGAATTTGCGACCAGAAATTCCCCGATGTTGTCCAAGTTCACTCTGCAATGTGATGAAGAAATGTTGGGATGGACATCCGGAAAAGCGACCTGAAATGGAGGAGGTAGTAAGATTATTAGAAGCAATTGATTCGAGCAAAGGAGGAGGGATGATACCCGAAGATGTAGCTGGTAGCTGTATCTGCTTTTGTCCAATCAGGGGTCCATAATTTCTGTAGTTTATATTTGTTCCCTTTGTCTAAATCAATGATAATGTACAATCAATTAGAAGGCAAGCAATACTTGTTGAACTTGTGCTTTTGGGTTATTGACTTGTCCAACAAATGAGAGTTGTTCTTGGAAGAAAAGGCTGTGAATTGTTATGCTTGGATGTATCTTTTAATTAGTGTAGAATAACTTTTGATAGTTGATTCATGAATAACAGGGTGGCACTACCAATTTGCTCTATTGTCATGATGGTTCTTGTCTATTCTACAATCTATGTTTCTGGTTGTGTTGCTTTATTTGTGATTTACTGTTGATACTCTTTTATGCATAAGTAGTTCACATATACCCTTTTATCATATTGTACATTATGTTATTCTAAATTCATTATTTCACGAAAAATCTTTTTGAACTCAAGACACTTTTGCAGGAGCGGGTTTAGTCTTAACCCATAATGTAACAACATGCTCGATCGTTATTCAAAGGCACCTCGTGTGGAACTTCGGGGAATTTTTGAAATACACCGCAAATTTCAAATTGGGGTGGCATGATGAAAATTTTGAAATTTGAAATTGATCTAGGTTGATGTCATCCTGCCATAGCGGAAATATTTTTGCTATGGCAGCGAGCCAACGACGCTATGGTGGCGTGCCAACCGCTATAGCAGGTTTGACGGGACAGACACTCAAAAACACAGATTCTTTTAATTATCCCCCTTTTCAGTGGTAAAGTAGACTAGGGCTATTTCAAAAACCCTTCCAAGCTGCTCTAAGCTTGGAAATAGCGGAGATGAGGAAATTCTGCACAAGGAAGGCCAAAACCTAGCAGCAACAGAGTAAAATCTGTTAGACTCTTAGCTTTGAAGAGAGAGTTTGAGCTTTTGAAGATGAAAGACTCATCTAGTGTGAAAGAATACTCTTCCAAGCTGAATGAGATTGTGAACCAAATAAGAATACTTGGTGAAAACTTTTCAAATTAGAAAGTTGCAGAGAAGATCTTGGTTAGCCTTTCATACAAGTTTAAATAAGAAATCTCAACTATTGAAGAGTTTTGTGACTTGACTACTTTACAATAGCTGAACTAATATCCAAATTGTAAGTCCAAGAGCAACGGGTAACAATGAGAAGTGAAGGGATAGTTCAAGCATCAAAAGAAAGGCCAAAAAGTCTGCTTAAATAAATCTGGAGAGGTAAAATGTCACGACCCAAAGTACACCCTAAACGTGACATGGCCTATAAGACCCTGAAAGGCCGTACACAAGCCACTTGACCTGCATATACACAACATAATAGAGAAAAACAATAAATCTCATCAGAATGTAAAGAGTTTGACATAAGCAGAAGTACATCAAAGTCTAGACAAACCATCTATTACATCAATGAAAGTGATTGGGATGTCATCCGTACATCACATACAAAGTCTGAAATATAAAGACATAAGAAAGCAAATTGAAGCAATATGGTCCCTGGAGCATGAGGACTCACTAACTCTTGATCTTCGAATCATCAATGAGAGCAACTATCCACGAATAGAGGAAGAGGAATCAGAATGCCCTACATTAGTGAACCAATGTAGGCACACGTATGCATCAGTACATGAAATGTACTAAGTATGAGGGGAATGCAATAAAACATGATTCATGATCATAAGGGGACATAATTGAAAACATGACACGCATGACCAAGTCATACTAAAATCCTCTTAGAAGAAGAATCGTAAATCATGAATGTGGTCAATGCATCATAAAATCATATGGAAAACTTCATAAACATTTGCAAGTAACTTAGTTCATTTTGTGGATATTAGTTTTAACTGACTGATGAGTCCGAGAATTAGACTCATTTAGGACTTTATTTGCATAGGTGTAGTGTCCTCAAATGCTTGTTTTGTGCCAATAACTGATGTAAAACCCTTGATTTCCAGGTATATGGATTGTGGAAGAATGAAAGGACACTAATGTGCAAAAAGGAACGAAGTAAGCTGAAAGAGTGAAGAAAAGGAAGCCTGGTGATCGCCAAGTCTACTTGGCGAGTCACCGAAGGGCTTCTTGACCACCTAACGTTCCAATGTGCCAATCTCTGAAGGAGAAAATCAAGTCGGCGAGAGAAAGGAGCAGTCGACAGATCGCTGAGTGGTTCCGCGATGCAGTGTTGGATCACCCAAAGTTACAGACATTGAGGATGCTGAAGGCCAAGACAGAAAGGCGATGAAATTGGCTAAACGGCGCATCACCGAGTGGATCGGTGAGCCCGACTTACTGCATCGAATGACCCTTCACAACATATTTTTGGCGACTATAAATACATTTTTGAACATTTAGTTTAGGATCATATTTTCATTACATAAAATTTTCAGTTGAGAATTGTTAGACTTCTGAGTATTGAGACAAGTTTTCCTTAGCTTTGAAGAATTGAAGTTTTTCACTTTTGAGAAATTGGAAGTGGGTCTTTGAGATTCTTCAATTTGGACCTTTGTAAAGACGAAATCAATCGTACCCAGTTGATGGAAACTTAATTTGGTAACGATTTTTATCTTTTTATAATGTCTAGCTAAAACCCCAATTCTTGGGGTGTGATTATGTGATTATGGGCTGATTTAGTTTATGGGTATTGTTAATTATTAGTGTAAATGCTCTTTAGAAGTGATTTCGATCAGTAATTGTGGTTTAATTTAAAGAATTGTAGTTGCAAATGCAGTTCTACCTTTGTGTTTTTGGCTTGCTCGAGAGAGAGAGGTTTTAAAACAAAGGTTATTGATTGATGGTCTGTGGGTATTGGGTTGTCATGGGTTCAGCTCGAGAGAGTGAATCCTAAACCCTTTTCCACACATTCAGCTCAAGAGAGTGAATGGACTAAGGCGTAGGCTGTTCTTATTTTGCATCCTTGTCGATGTTCGAGAGAAATCGACTTGATTCAGGGTAAATTGTTCGAGAGAAAGTTTACCTTCTCTATAATCTAGCTTATTCACTAATATTCTGCTATTTCCTAAGAGTTGCAATTACCCATTTGTCTACATTAGCCTATAATCGAATCACATCCCAAGAACCCGTCTCATTATTGTCATTTTCATATTGTTTTGCTGCTGCTGTAGTTGATAATTAAAACCAAAACCCCTTATTTGACATTCGTGTCACCCCCTGATTTGAGTGATATTTTTATTCGTAAATGTCCATTCCTATGACTGACTTGATCATATTCATACTTTACTCTTGAATCTTAAACACGTACCACTCTCTGTGGGATTCGACCCCAACTCATTTAGTTGGGTTATTATACTGACTAGCGATCGTTGACACTTAGAATTGGATGAAGTGTCCTTGAAACGTTAATCACCGACATTAGACCGTGCAAGCTATAACATGGAATCCGCTGTAACTCCCACATAGAGATGGGAGAGTCTATTTGCCAAGGTAAAACTCCGTATCATATCATATGCTATATGTGGATCCACTAGCTAGGCCAATTAAGGAAATCCTAAGGGGGCACATAGTTAGGAACTAGAAGTTGCTACTAGAGACTACCCATTTGAGGCTCCACCTCCAAGTTCACTTGATGCTAAGTTAAATCCCAACAGAATAGTCATTTTCATAAATTCATCATCATCCATGGAAAAGTATAATTCAATAACTGATCTAAGCTAAAACAACATAAAGTAGCTTATTAAATCTTGAATCAAGTTTAAGTGAGAAAACCTTTCACCAAACTATGATCCCTTAACATGTGATAAAACCTTTCACAATTCATTGATGCTCAACCTAAATCATAAATCATTCCTTTTCATAAATCATGCATAACTTCATAAAAACATCATTCATTGATTCATATCTTTTCTTCACATTCATGCAAATTAGGGTTCACAGTCAAAATCATGATCAATATATGGAGTCACATGGAATTAATTGCAAAACATGTAATTGAATCTAAATAATCATAATATGATCAAAATCAATCAATTGAATCCATACAAATAGAACCAATGAGGAATTGAATGAAAACCTAACCAATTGAATTTGAATTGGAGAATTGAATAATTGGAGAATCTTTGTGGACTCAATAGGTGAATGGAACCCATTGATGAACTCCCTACATACCTTGATTAAAGCCCTAGAATCAATGGTGAACAAAGATACTTGATCTTGAAGATCCCTAGCTTCTTCTTCCTTGATCTAGAGAGAAGACTTTTTGAGAGAACTTTAGGGAGAATATAGGAATTTGATTGAATGAGGGACTTGGGGGAATTTCTACGGGCAAAGGGTAATTATAGGGCTTATATTTAGGGTAAAAATGACGTAGCAAAGGCATTAAGTGCATTGAAAAAGACCCAAATACCTTTTAAAAAAATGCTAAACTGATCTACGGGTCCGACCTATGGTTCATCCTAGTTGACCGTAAAACCAACTTTAGAAACCCAAATATTCAATCATTTCCCACGAGACCATTCTACGGCCCGTTGAATCTTCTACTGTCCGTAGAACCCATCTGTAGAACTCAACTTTCACTTCAAAAATTCACCAAGTCTGGAACCTTTCTACGGGACCTTCCTATGGTCTGTAGAAAAAATGACGGCCCATCGAACCATTCCGTAGGACTGAGGTTCTGAATGAAATCTCTGAATCAATCTATGGGTGCCATCTACGGCCCGTCAACCATCCTATGGTTTGTCCTGTCAAGTTGTAGGTCAAAACTTCAGAAACTTATTTTTCCAAAACTTAACCCAACTTCTACGGTTGCCCTTCTACAACCCGTAGGACATTACTGTTGACAGTCAATTTCTTCATTTTTCTTTCCTTTTTGACTTTCCAACTTCCGGGGTATTGTAATATCTCCCCCTTGGGAATATTCGTCCTTGAATGAGACTCAAGATATCATGAATACAGTGAGTGAGAAACTAACAACCCAACATAAATGCAATGCACATAAACATGGATAATCACTCCAAGCTAGATCATAACATCAAAAATCAAGTTTTCATGAACATGCATGCATATGGAAACATGAAAAATGACTAAAACACATGAATCCGAAAGATTAAACCTTGAGGAACTAATACCTCAAGCTAGAGTAGGAGCGGAGGGAAAGAGATGAGGATACTGGGACATCATATTGGCTTCGGCCTCCCAAGTAGCACCCTTAACTACTTGATTCCTCCAATGAACCTTCACACAAGCAACTTCTTTGTTTCTTAACTTTCAGACTTGTCGGTCTACAATCTCAACCAAAACTTCTTCATTAGAAAGAATTTCTTTAACTCCCAAACTGTAACACCCTAGATTTTGAAAGGACTAAAATGCAGATTTGTAGAAGTGCAGGTGCCACCGATGGAGGCCACCTACTGACCATAGGTGGGACCACGGTCCGTGGACCAGGTCTGTGGTTTAGACTCCCCAGTATCCCAGGAAAATTCAGCTAAGTCCAAAACCATGCCAGGACCTACGGCCCGTAGGTGGGACCCCGATCCGTGGTTCAGACTCCCCAGAACCTATCCTCAGAAGCAGATCGACGGCTGACCAGGACGGACCGTAGGTGGGACCACAGTTCGTGGACCAGGTCCGTCAATTGGTCTCGACAGCTTTTAAGTCAGGGTCATTTTGGTCTTTTCCTTATGCGTTGGACACATAAACTATGTCATTTAACCCCTAAACTACATCGTTTTGGTCAGGTTTAGCATAGTAACTTAATCAAACTTTACCCTAAGCGATTCATTCACCAAAACACTCCGAAAAACTTAGAGCAAAAAGGAGAAAGAGTCGACCAAAGCCCTCTCCAAGAATCCAACAAGGTTTCCTCCAGTTTCAGCCTCGAAATCAACAATTACTTCGTGTAATTCGTCACCAGGTATGTGGGATTTCACTAGTGGGTTCTTTTCACCCATTAGGTCCCTAAAATTCAGTCAGATTCTTGATTCCCTATATCATGTTTAGACCTAGGGTTTCTAGAACTTCAGATTTTTGTTGTGATTTAGCTGTTAGATCAATCCTAATCATATTATCACGTTTTTGAGAAATTTTTGCTCATATTCTTGCATGAAACTCAGAACCCTAGTTGTGTAGATTTGTGTAGTTCATGAATTATACTTGCTAGGTCAGTTTATTTAGCTATACATGCCTCAGTTAAGAATGTTTCATCATTAGTTTATTAATGTTATATTTTTAGTTAGCATGTCAGTATTTTGAGCTATTCAGTATTACAAAATTCAATTATATTGTGTTACTTACATAATCAGTTGGGAGTACACTTAATATCGAGTAGAGTAAGGTGATGAGTCCACAAATTGGACTCATTTAAAGCTACATTTTAATAGAAATTGTGTCCTCAAATGCTTATTTTATCTCAATATCTTATGAAAACCCTTAAGTTTCAGGTATTTGAAGTTTGAAGGAAAACATGGACACTATGTTGCAAAAAGGAACGAAAAGGTTGAAAAGAACGAAGAAATGAAGGCCTGAGGATCGCCGAGTCCACTTGACGAGTCTCCGAAGGGTCTTACTTCGCCTTTTGTTCCAGTGTGCTGAGTCCTGAAGGAAAAGATCAAGTCGGCGGAAAAAATGAGCAGTCGGTGCATCACTAAGAATGTCCATGAAGCAGTACCATGTCACCTAATGACCCAGAGCACGACGATGCTGAAGGCTAGTGCAAGACGGCGATGAACTACACCAATGGGCGAATCGCCGAGTTGATCGGCGATTCCGACTAACGACACCGAATGATCCGCTGCAGCACAAATCTGTGAAAACTATAAATAATAGTTAGAGTTGTAGTTTTAAGTGTCGAACAATTATTATAATTTTCATATAGAATAGTACTTTTTGATATTTTTGCTCTAAGTTTGAGAGGGTTTTGAAGACTTGAAGATCCAAAGGGTTTCATCTTCAAGATTTGGATTTGGGTCTCTTGGATTCTTCAATTTTGCCTGTATCAAGACTTAAATCTTCATACCCAGTTGAATGCGAGCTCAATTTGGTATAAATTTCTATCTCTTATACATGTGTGGCTAAAAAACCCCAATTCTTAGGGTGTGATTTCGCGAATATGGGTTAAGATAATTGTTGGGTTTTGCTTGCTGATAGTTTAATCGTAGTTTAATTGTGATTTCGTTTAGTAGTTATGGATGAATTTAATGAATTTGTAGTTGAAAATACAAGTTTATTTATGTGTTTTTAGCTTGCTCGAGAGAGAGGTCGTAAAACTAAAACTACTAAATTGATGGCCGGTGGGAGTGGGTCGACATAAGGTTTAGCTCGAGAGAGTGAATCCCAGTCTCATTCCCACACACTCAGCTCGAGAGAGTGAATCCCAGTCTCATTCCCACACACTCAGCTCGAGAGAGTGAGTGGGTTAAGGCGTAGGCTAGTCTTCATGCGACAAGGTGGTGTCCGAGAGGAACACATTTGAAACGGGGTAAGTTGCTCAAGAGAGAGAGATTATCCCCCTTAAAGTTTAGCCTAGTCACAATTATTCTATGAATCTTCTATCGAAAGCATGTACCCAATAATCTCGCTTAACCCGTATTCCTGTCACATCCCAAGGATCCCTTCTCATTACTTAGAAAACCTTGTTTATTTTGCTATTTTTACTTACTAGTGACAAAACCCCATTGTTAATTGACACTCTTGTGTCCCCATTTAATTTACAATGTTTTTAATTGTTAATGTCTTTATCTACGACTAGTTAGAACTAAATTTTATTTTTCTATTAATTCTCAAAACCACTCTCTTGGGAACGATCCCAACCCTTGGTTGGGTTACTAAACTATTATACGATCGTAGACACTTCCATCGGAAGTTGCGTCTTGATTACGCAAACATCAAAAATGGCGCCGCTGCCGGGGAGTGGTGTTATTTTGGAATTCTTAGTTAAGTAGAATTTCTATTTTTAATAGTTGTAGTTTTACAAATTTTATTTTTAGTTTTGTTTTTCTCTAAGTTGTTGTATGCAGAAACCCTGAGCATGGCTGAGGGAAGTGGTGGCAAGTTAGCTAAGGCGAACCAAGAAGTCGAGGTGACTTCAAGTTAGCTGCACTGGTAACTCAGCTGAACGACTTGGCCACCAAAATCTCAATGGTGGAAAACTAGTACAAGAGTCAGGGAAGGTACATACTCCCTCATGAGCGACAAAAGTCTAGAGATAGAGAGAGAAATCGTGTTGAGGACACACTACAAATAATTCTCCAAAAGATCACCGACCAAGATCGAGTGTTAGAAGATATGAAGGAGAATATTGAAGTGTTGAATCAGATGATTGGATCTCACTCCAGATTGATCCAGCTGATCAGAACACTCATGAGTTTTGAAGTACCTCATCTCCACCCTAATGATCTATTGGGGTTACCTAGTGACACTAGGGCTGACCCCAATGATGGAGAGTGAGTAAAGATTCGCGTCGAGCCATGACGTTAAATAAGACGCTTCTTGGGAGGCAACCTAAGGTTTTAGATGCTTTAATTTGTTTTTATAAATAATGGTGTGTTAGTCCTGCAGGTTTAAAAGCTGAAGGTGTCGAAAAAAGCAGTTCGGCGTGTCGCCGACCAGGTCGGCAACTTCGATCTGGACTGCCGTTTGAATCCTCACTTTGACTGAAGGCCCTATAAAACTCGGTGAGCCAAATGACCACTTGGCGTATCGCTGAGTGGATCGGCGAATGCGACTAACGTCGCCGAATGGGCGCGAACTGGACATTTGAAAAAGACCAAGAGTCTTAAGATTTGAAATTATTCACTTTCACTCACTCTTAAACCTCCTAAACTCGCACCAAGGTAGTATTTTCCTTATTTTAAGCATTTTACTAGTAATTTGGTTGATTGATTTGCGCTCGGAGTTGGATTTCTTTGCCGCCTAGCTTTCCAAACACGTTTTAATCGGCACAAAAGATATGGTACGTACAAATCAAAACATGCCACCCAAGAAAGAAGCAAAGGGCATTAATATAAACGAAGGGGGTTCAAATCCTCCAAAGAGAGGAAGAGAAGAACTCCCACCGGGAGACAAAGGCAAAAGGAAGAAACATATAACAAATAAATGAGTAGCTATTGAGACCCAAGTTGAGTGGTCTGAAACTGAAGATGATCAACCCTTGATTCACCAACAGAATAGGCTCCGAGATAGACCTCAACCCACACCCACCAGAGTTCATCAGCTGCAGGTCTTCCTGAATCGAATGTAGTGCCAGCTCAGGCACCCTAGTGACTCATGCACTCCCTATCGTTCCTCTAGCTATACTTCTGAACAGGTTAAAAGGTGAAGGGGTACGAACTACCATAGAAGAAAAGCTTCTATCTATCAAGGGCACAGAAGGCAAACATCCTGATGTTATGGACACCCTCTGCTACCATGTGTTCGAGCAGTTCACAAGACCCCGAGGCCTTTACATTCCTTCCTGGGTTAGGGAATTTTGCACATCCTATGGTGAGTTGGTGCCTAAGAAAAAGAAGATGGCAAGTGAGTTTAGACCGGTGAAGTCGGTCATGGTCAGAGGCAAGACGGTTGAGTGCCACAATGAGCATATTAACAGTGTGTTGGGTAGAATACTGCACTTGGTACTTCCTTATGAGGGGTTACCAATTGTTCAGTCCTTAGATGATTTGAAGGGTTGGTTAGCTCTGATGATTTCTAACACCACCCCGAGGTGGATGGATGCAGGGGTTCCTATTAAGAATAGGGACTTGAACATTGCTGCCAGGTTCTGGTTTGGCTTCATTAGTAGCACTATCATGCCATCCCAGAACGAGTCCATATTGTATCATCCTAAGGCAGCTTGCCTTGGTTCTATCATGGCCAGGAGGCGCATTGACCTGGGGCAGCTGATTTCACAGGAGATGGCCATGAGAGCCAAACAGAAGCTGACATCTATGCCTTTCCAGTTCTGGTCACTGAGCTGTGCCAGTGAGCTGGAGTACTTCGTGACACTACGAGAGATGTTGAGGTCACCCCATCTTCCACCACCTATATCCGACGTATTGAGGCCGAGTTCACACGAGAGGAGGTTGACAGGAGGAGAACAGCTCCAACAGACACTTCTCCAGAGGTCAATGTTGACTCATTACCAGCAGAGGCATCTTCTCCTACTCCGATTTCTGAGCCTTCAGGTACATCCACCCCTTCCTCTTCATCTCAAGCCCCAGGTGTTTCATTATCCTCCCAGCCTGCCAGGATTACTCAGGCCATTATCCTAAAGATGGGGCGTTTAGCCCAATCAGCTGATACATGAGCAACCCGACTCGAGAGGTCCATTCCAGGGATGATCGAGAGGGCCAGACTTGCTGCACTCTCCCCACTCCAGACTTCTGTTGATGCTTTAACAGTGAGAGTCACAACTTGTGAAAGTAGACAATGGAAGTCTTCTGAGGTTTCGTCTTTAAAAGTTGAAGTAGAATATCTGAGGAAGGATGTAGACTATCTAAAGTGTACCGACTTCGATTCATTAATAGAGAGGGCAAACAACCTGGACGCTCCTGAGACCTCGGGGATCCTTCCGAATACCGCCAGAGATGTGCAGAGGGGTGGCACAACAAATGATGATTTAGATGCAGGGACATATGAGGATCTACTAGTAGCACCTGAAGAGGAGATGGTAGAGAGCTGAGAAGAGAGCATATTCAGAGATTTTCCAGATTTTGTGGGGATAGTTGTGCATCCGGCGATCCATACACCATTGACTGAGATGTCCACAACAACTCCTAGTAGACCTGACACTGCTATTCCTCTTGAGGCTACTCCGGGCACTGATGCCCATATTCAGATTGCTACTTCGGGCACTAAGACCCCGACAGATAGAGAGACTGCATAGACAAGACTTTTCCTTACCTTTCTCTCTGTCTCATATGTGTTTACTTTTGGATGCTCTTATTTGCATTTGAGGACAAATGTTTTTATTTGTGGTGGGGTGAGGCTCACACCTTTTGTGTGCTACTTTTGTTTGTGTTTCATGTGTATATTTGGGCTGTTCTGTCTAAAATTGTGTTAATAGTGCTTTTCTGTGGATGTTTGAGCTTGTGGCTCCTTTTAATTTTTTAAATTACAAAATGATTTTGACCCTTCCGATTTTTTTTGAATTTTTCGCACATTTTTGCCACCCTTTATATGCTGTTAAATGTGGCTGTTCCTTGGCAAATTTGAGTCTCAATTTCGATCAATATCGATGACTTAAATAGTGCTTACAATCGAACGAACATGAATGTACGGCTACGATGAGGCCAAATGAAGTTGCATAGACAATATATGAACTCTTTGCATCTCGTTGTGATTAGTTATTTATCAAATCGATTCTCTTGTGATGACCGTTGCATACTAGCAAAAGTATGGTGTCTTGTTTGACTTAAGTGTCGATGCCTTGTGTGATAAGATTACTTGGAAGCATGCATGACAACACCTGGAATTTGCCCTGTTGGTCCGGTTGACTAAGTAAGACTTTCTCTTGATATGATCTTAGGCAACTTCAAAGAGTGTGAACCAATTTGGCATATACATCTTTTGTGACCTACCTTTTGAGCGTGTGATTTTATCTTAAACACCCTTTGAGCCTTACCCTTCTTTGGAAGAAACTTGGTGAAAACTATACCTTTCTTAATCCCTTACCTATAATCCTCTTGAATTGTGGTTAATTGAATAGCCAACTTAGGTGTGGTGAAAAAGAAAGGGGAAAGTCAAGAAGTGCAAGGAAAGTCTTCTTTAACCCATGGTGTTGAGAAAATGGAACCCTTCCATATAAAAAAAAGAGAAAGAGAAAAAGAGAAAAAGAGAAGAAAAGAAAAAAAAGAAGAAAAAAAAAGGGAAAGTTGTGGAATAAAGTACCAAAGAAATAAGGTTCCGAACAATCCATGGGAAGCAAATAATAGGATGACCTATGATGCACTAATGAAAATGATGAAGGAAAAAGAAAGGAAGTGTTGAGAGCACCACATTTCATGACGATAAAAGTCACTGAGCCTAAATGACCATACCTTTAAACTCAGCCCCATTACAAGCCTTGTTAAGACCTTTGTGAACTTGAGAAAGTCAAAACAAATGTTGATTGGAAAATATGGGCAAACCTGTGGGTGAAAGCATGCATTGTGTTCATCTTTGTGTGTGTTAGTGTTGCATCTGATTCCTGAACTGTAAATTAATTATACCTTTGCGTGTGAATGTGGAATCATCATTTGTGTGAGGGCATTCAAAGGCTTTTGTTGAGCTTGAACTTGCATTTGAAGCAAGTATTACGAGCTTGAGAATCTTTGGTAATGTTGTGTCACAACTTGAATCTTTGAGTACCCAATTGATCCTTGCATAAGTAAATTGAGTCTTGTTGTGTATATTTATAATTGAGTCTTGTGTAGCACTATTTGAGACATCCTTGTTGAACTGCTGAACTTGAGTTTTACTTGAGGAAAAACAAAAGTTTAAGTTTGGGGGGTTGATGAGTCCACAAATTTGACTAATTTAGGGGTATATTTTAATAGAAATTGTGTCCTCAAATACTTATTTTATCTCAATATCTGATGAAAACCCTTAAGTTTCAGGTATTTGAAGTTTGAAGGAAAGCATGCACACTACGTCGCAAAAAGGAAAGAAAAGGCTGAAAAGAACGAAGAAATGAAGGCCTGAGGATCGCCGAGTCCACTTGGCGAGTCGCCGAAGGGTCTTACTTCGTCTTTTGTTCCAGTGTGCTGATCCCTGAAGGAAAGGATCAAGTCGACGAAAAAAGGGAACAGTCGGCGCATCACCGAGAAGTTCCGTGAAGTAGTACCATGTCTCCCAATGGCCCAGAGCACGACGATGCTGAAGGCTAGTGCAAGAAGGGCGAATCGCCGAGTTGATCGGCGATTCTGACTAACGACGCCGAATGATCCGCTGCAGCACAAATCTATGAAAACTATAAATACTAGTTAGAGTTGTAGTTTTAAGTGTCGAACAATTATTATAATTTTCATATAGAATAGTACTTTTTGATATTTTTTCTCTAAGTTTGAGAGGGTTTTGAAGACTTGAAGATCCAAAGGGTTTCATCTTCAAGATTTGGATTTGGGTCTCTTGGATTCTTCAATTTTGCCTGTATCAAGACTTAAATCTTCATACCCAGTTGAATGCGAGCTCAATTTGGTATAAATTTCTATCTCTTATACATGTGTGGCTAAAAAACCCCAATTCTTAGGGTGTGATTTAGCTAATATGGGTTAAGATAATTGTTTGGTCTTGCTTGCTGATAGTTTAATCGTAGTTTAATTGTGATTTCATTTATTAGTTGTGGGTGAATTTAATGAATTTGTAGTTGCAAATACAAGTTTATTTGTGTATTTTCGGCTTGTTCGAGAGAGAGGTCGTAAAACTAAAACTACTAAATTGATGGCCGGTGGGAGTGGGTCGACATGAGGTTCAACTCGAGAGAGTGAATCCTAGTCTCATTCCCACACACTTAGCTCGAGAGAGTGAGTGGGTTAAGGCGTATGCTGGTCTTCATGTGGCAAGTAGGTGTCCGAGAGGAACGCATTTGAAACAGGGTAAGTTGCTCGGGAGAGAGCTTATCCCCAAAAAGTTTAGCCTAGTCACAATTATTCTATGAATCTTCTATCGAAAGCAGGTACCCAATAATCTAGCTTAACCCGTATTGCTGTCACATCCCAAGGATCCCCTCTTATTAGTTAGAAATCCTTGTTTATTTTTGCTGTTTTTACTTACTAGTGACAAAACCCCATTGTTAATTGACACTCATGTGTCCCCCTTTAATTTACAATGTTTTTAATCGTTAATGTCTTTAGCTACGACTAGTTAGAACTAAATTTTATTTTCTATTAATTCTCAAAACCACTTTCTTGGGAACGATCCCAACCCTTGGTTTGGTTACTAAACTATTGTACGATCGTAGACACTTGCATCAGAAGTTATGTCTTGATTACGCAAATATCATAAGGGTCAGTCATCCTCATAGGCCCAGAACTATGTGCCCCTGTAGGATAAGTCTTCTCTGTGGGCAACATATTTAGTAATCATGCTAGTCATGCCTTTATACCCTTGGCAAGGTTTATTGGGTCCTCTTGATGGGGTGATACATCGGACTACACATATAGCTCTCCTGGCTTTATATCGGTTAACAGTAGCTCCCACAATCAGATTCTAGTGAATTGACCAGGTTATCAGTTACATTTCAGTATTCAGTCTTAATATGTTATGTTCTTGTTCATTGCATTCAGTTAGTTTAGTATTCAGTATAATTCAGTATTTATATCATGTTCAGATTATGTCATTTATCTTATTTCTTTGTTCAGTTATGTATATATTGTTCAACTTTATCCTATCCTCCATGCTCAGTACCTTTCAAGTACTGACGCATACTCTGCGCTATATCTTCTCGTGATGTAGGTTCAGGTCGTAGTATTCAGATCATGCATAGGTCGGTTCCCGATCTCCGGTTCAGCAGTATCAGTAATGAGTCCTCATTCTTCGAGGACGATTTACATGTCTTTTCTTCAGTCATTCCCATTTTAGTTTCAGTTTTTCCAGAGTTAGCTGGGGGATGTCCCAGCATCTCTAGTCAGTTAGAGGCTTTCATTCAGACACAGTTAGATTCAGTTTTAGTTTGCGTTTGATATTTCAGTTGTTATTGAACTCTCAATTTTTATATATTCAGACTTATAATAGGTATTCCCCATCATTTTAGTTTATGTCATGTTTTAAGCTTCCGCACAATATTTTTACTTTCAGTTATCTTAGTATGCTCATGATATGCTAGTAGGGTTAGCTTGGGGTCACTTGTGATCCTATGTCCCATGTCCAAGTCCTCGGGGTAGCCTCAGGGAGTGAAAAACTTGGTATCAGAGCAGTAGGTTCAAGAGTCCTAGGATATCTAAAAAGCCGCACTAAGTAGAGTCCCTTTCGTGCCTGTGAAGCGCGCCACACCTATGAAGGGGAGGCTACGAAGTGTTTTACGAAAAACTCCACTTTCTTGTTATTCTTATCGTGCATGGGTGTGATCTTCTTTATAACTCGACGTTATGCGTTTCCAAATCATGCCTCCTCGTAGAGCTTACCCAAAGAATTCTAATGCAACTCCTCCAGTCCCAGATCATGAGGTTTTGAATGCAGAGTTTCGGAATGCTATCAAGCTTTTGGCTCAGAGTGTAGCCAACCAGAACAATTAGCAGCTTCCAGTTCCTGCAAATACTAGTGGTGGATCAGTTGCAAAAAGGGTTCAAGATTTTGTCGGATGAATTGGCCAGAGTTTCTAGGGTCGCAAGTTGGTGAGGATCCCCAAAACTTTATTGATGAGGTCAAGAAGATCTTTGGAATGATGCAAGTAACGTGGAATGATAGGGTAGAGTTGGCGTCCTACCAGCTTAAGGAAGTGGCTCACATATGGTTCACACAGTGGAAAGAAAACAGGGGTAAGAATACAATTCCTGTGACTTGGGAGTGTTTTACTGGAGCTTTTCTGGACAAATTGTTCTCAATAGAGTTGAGGGAGGCTAAGTCTCAGGAATTCATGAATTTAAGACAAGGTTCCATGACAGTCCAAGAGTGCGGACTTAAGTTCACCCAGCTCTCCAGGTATGCTCTACATATGGTTGTTGATCCCAGGGCACAGATGAGTAAGTTTCTATTTGGGGTGTATGACTTGGTGAAAAGAGAGTGCAGAAATGCGATGTTGTTGGAAGATATGAACATCTCTAGGCTCATGACTCATGCTCAGTAGGTTTAAGAAGATAAGCTTAGGGAACAGGCTAAGGACAACAAGAAGGAGATGACAGGCAACTATGAGTACTCTCAGTAGAAATCGGATGGTGGCAATCGCTCGCAGTTTCAGAAAAAGTCTACAGCCACATCACATTCATCAGCTAGTGTTCCATCCTCCAGGTTTCGACATGATCAGAAAGGTAGGGCTTCAGGCTCTAAGTCTCAGGGGAGTGTTACAGTTACTAGGACCTACCCAACTTGTCCAAAGTGTGGTAAGAACCATCCGGGCGAGTGTCTTGCAGGGAAGGATGGATGTTTTGGGTGTGGTCAGACTGGTCACAGATTGAGGGATTTCCCTTCTTCTAAGTAGGGAAAAAAAGGTAACAATAGTAGGGCCCAACATACAGTTTCAACAGCAACAACATGTCGCCCAACTCAGTAGGGTATTACATTTGGTACAAGTGGCGGTTAGCGGCTAAACAGGTTGTATGCTCTCCAGGATCAGGAAGATTTTCCCCTTATCTAAGGTTCTTTGTATGGCACTCTAAACTCTCTTTCTTACGCGAGACAGAAAGTGTAACTACCGAAGCGCTCCAAGGACTTCACGGAATTAGGAGGCACACAGGTGGGTATACCAAGAGAAATGCCGTTCACGTCAGGAATAGAGGCCGTTAAGGATGTACTTGCTTTTCCTTTTTTTCATCGAGATTGGGTTGGTGTGAAGTGTACCGCTTGTCTAGCCTATGCTTTGCAAGCCTACATAGGGTACAAGATCGAAAAGAATGCATTACTGGTACGTTGCGAGTCTTTCATTTAGATGTTTATGCTTTTTTAGATCCAGGGGTTACTGTTTTCTTTGTAACTCCTTATATAGCAGTAAAATTTGGTGTCAGTCCATAAATTCTTTCAGAACCTTTCTCAGTCGCTACTTTAGTTGGTGACCCAATCATAGCTAGACGGGTATACAAAAATTTCCTTATCAGAGTTTCTCAGAATGTCACTTCAGTATATCCTGTAGAGTTAGAAATGGTAGACTTTGATGTCATTCTAGGCATGGATTGGTTACATTCCTGTTATGCCTCAGTCGATTGTAGAACTAGGATAGTTCATTTTCAATTTCCAGACGAGCCAATCTTAGAATGGAAGGGTAGTTGCTCAATGCCTATGGGTCGATTCATTTCTTACCTTAAGGCCAGAAAGATAATCTCTAAGGGGTATCTATATCATATAGTTAGGGTTAAGGATTCAAGCCTCGAAACCTTAACTCTTGAGTCAGTTCTAGTAGTTAATGATTTCCCAGAAGTGTTTCCAGAAGATCTTTCCGGAGTTCCTCCTGAAAGGGAAATCGACTTTGAAATTGATCTCCTTCCAGATACCCAGCCTATTTCTATTCCTCCTTATAGAATGGCTCCAGCTGAGCTTAAAGAAATGAAAGAGCAGTTGTAAGACCTTCTAGATAAGAGCTTAATCAAACCTAGTATATCCCCCTGGGGTGCTCTCTCAGGATGTGCATTGACTATCGGCAGTTGAATAAAGTCACCATCAAGAATAAATACCCTATACCCATGATTGATGACTTGTTTGACCAACTTCAGGGTGCTAGTCATTTTTCGAAGATAGACCTCAGATCCGGTTATCATCAACTCAAAGTCAGAGATAGTGACATTCCGAAAACAGCCTTCAGAACTTGGTATGGTCATTATGAATTTGTAGTTATGTCATTTGGACTAACCAATGCTCCTGTAGCTTTCATGGATTTGATGAACAGAGTGTTGAAGCAGTATTTGGACTTGTTCGTTATCGCCTTTATCGATGATATTCTCATTTACTCTAGGAATGAGGATGAACATGTGACTCATTTGAGGGTTGTCCTACAAACTCTCAAAGATCACCGGTTATTCGCTAAATTTAGCAAATGTGAGTTTTGGTTGCAATCAGTTGCTTTCCTTGGGCATATTGTGTCTAGCGAAGGGATCCGAGTGGATTCTCAGAAAATAGAAGCAGTGAAACAATGGCCCAGACCTACCTCTACTACATATATGTGAAGTTTTTTGGGTTTGGCGGGTTATTACAAAAGGTTCGTGGAAGGATTTTCATCCATAGCTTCTCCATTGACTAAGTTTACTCAGAAAAAGGTTAAGTTTCAGTGGTCAGATGAGTGTGAGAAGAGCTTTGCAGAACTGAAAACTAGGTTGACTACAACTCCTGTTTTGACTCTACCAGAGGGGTCAAACAGTTATGTGATCTATTCTGATGTATCCAGAGTCAGCCTATGTTGTGTGTTGATGCAGCGAGGTAAGGTTATAGCTTATGCTTCTAGACAACTTAAGGTGCATGAGAAGAACTATCCAACTTATGACCTCAAGCTTGCAGCAATAGTATTTTCCCCAAACATTTGGAGACACTACTTGTATGGTGTTCACGTAGATGTGTTCACAGACCATAAGAGCCTTCAGTATGTGTTCACCCAGAAAGAGTTGAATCTTCGCCAGAGGAGTTGGCTTGAATTCCTCAAGGACTATGATATGAATGTGATTTACCATCCTGGTAAGGCCAATGTAGTAGCTGATGCTCTTAGCAGACTATCTATGGGTAGTGTAGCACATCTTAAGGAAGAAATGAAGGAATTAGCAAAAGATGTTCATCGACTTGCTTGCTTAGGAGTTTGCCTTATGAGCATATCAGATGGTGGTGTAACAGTTAGGAATGGGTCAGAATCTTCATTGGTAGTGGAGGTTAAGAAAAAACAAGACAATGATCCTACTATGCTTCAATTGAAGGGTGCACTTCATCAACAGAAGGTTGAGGTTTTCTCCCAATGGGGAGATAGTGTGCTTCGTTACCAGGGTCGTTTATGTGTTCCTAAGCTAGGTGAGTTGAGACAACAGATCCTTACAGAAGCTCATAACTCCAAGTATTCTATTCATCCAGGTACCACTAAGATGTGCCGTGATCTGCGAGAAGTCTTTTGTTGGAATGGCATGAAAAGGGATAGAACAGACTTTGTGGCTAAGTGCCCTAATTGTCAGCAGGTGAAGGTAGAACATCAGAAACCAAGAGGTATGACACAAGAGATCAACATTTCTACATGGAAGTGGGAAGTGATAAACATGGACTTCATTACAAGTTTACCTCGTACTCGCAGATAGCATGACTCCATTTGGGTTATTAGTAGATAGAGTTACTAAGTCCGCTCACATTTTGGCTATTAAGACTACAAATTCGGCGGAGGACTATGCCAAGCTTTACATTAATGAGATTGTCAGGTTGCATGGGGTTCCTTTGTCTATCATCTCGGAGAGAGGTCCTCAGTTTACCTCTCATTTTTGGAAGTCATTTTAGAAAGGTCTTGGTACTCAGGTTAACCTCAGCACAACATTTCATCTATAGAAGGATGGTCATGTAGAGCATACCATTCAAACCTTAGCGGACATGTTGAGAGCATACGTGATCAAATTCAAGGGTAGTTGGGATGATCACCTTCCTCTTATAGAGTTCGCCTACAATAATAGCTACCATTCCAGTATTCAGATGGCCCCTTATGAGGCATTATATGGGCGTAGATGTAGATCTCCAGTTGGTTGGTTTGAAGTAGGTGAAAAAGCCTTGTTAGGACCAGATCAGTTCATGATTCTATGGAAAATGTTCAACTCATCAAAGCTAGACTTAAGAGAGCCCAGAGTCGCCATAAGTCCTATGTAGATGTAAGGAGAAGCGACTTGGAGTTCCAAATTGATGAGTGGGTTTTCCTGAAAGTGTCACCTATGAAGGGGGTGATGAGATTTGACAAGAAAGGGTAGATCAGTCCTAGATATGTAGGCCTTTATAAGATTTTGAAAAGAGTTGGTAAAGTGGCCTATGAGTTAGAGTTACCAGCAGAACTAGCAGCAGTCCATACGGTCTTTCACATTTTGTTGTTGAAGAAGTGTGTGGGTGATCCAACATCTATTGTACCATTGGAAAGTGTGGCTATGAAGGATACACTCACTTATGAGGATATGCCAATTGAGATTCTTGATCGTCAGGTTCAAAGGTTGAGAAACAAAGAAGTCGCTTTAGTGAAAGTTTTGTGGAGGAGTCAGTCTGTAGAGGGAGCTACTTGGGAAGCAGAAGCAACCATGAAGGCCAACTATCCTCATTTCTTCCCTTCCGATTCCATTCCAGTTTGAGGTAATAGTTCCTCCCCAGTATTTCATTTACTCATGCATAAAATCAGTCTTAGCATTTTTTTCCTTCAGTTATACTTGCACTTTTCAGCGTATTTGCATGTTCCTGGAACTTAGTTCAGATTTCGGTTTCCAGTACTTAGTGGTAGAGTTTGTAGCTCTTTCCCTCCATTTTCAGCTAGTTTTGTCTTCATTTGAGGACGAATGTTCCCAAGGGGGAGACAATGTAACACCCTAGATTCTAAAAGGACAAAGATGAAGATTTCCAGAAGTGGAGGTTCCACCGACGGAGGCGACCTACGGAATGTAGGAGGGACCACGGTCCGTGCTTCAGACTCCCCAGAACCCCAGGAAAATTCAGCTAATTCCAGAACCACGGCAGGACCTACGGACCGTAGGTGGGACCATGGTTCGTGGACCAGGTCCGTAGTTCAGACTCCCAGAACCCTAGGAAAATCCAGCTAAGTCCAGAACCACACTAGGACCTACAGACCGTAGGTAGGACCACGGTCCATGGTTCGGACTATACATAACCCATCCTTTGAAGCCGAACGATGGCTGACCAGAACATACAATAGGTGGGACCACGGTCCATGGACCAGGTCCGTGGAATGGTCCCGACAACTTTTAAGTCAGGGTCATTTTGGTCTTTTCTTTCTGCGTTGGAAACCTAAACTACAACGTTTAACCCATAAACTACGTCGTTTTGGTCAGTTTTATCCTAGTAACTTAATCAGACTTTACCCTAAGCGATTCATTCACCAAAAAACTTAGAAAAACATAGATAAAAAAAGGAGAAAGTGTTGAGCAAAGCCCTCTCCAAGAACGCAACAAGGTTTCCTCCAGTTCCTTCCCCGAAATAGAAAGATTTCTCTTTGAAATTCGTCACCAGGTATGTGAGATTTCACTAGTGGGTTCCTTTCACCCATTTGGTCTCTAGAATTTAGTTAGATTATTGATTCCCTATATCATGTTTAGACCTAGGGTTTCTAGAACTTCAAATTTTTGTTGTGATTTAGCTGTTTGATCAATCCTAATCATATTATCACGTTTTTGAGAAATTGTTGCGCAGCTTCTTGCATGAAACTCACAACCCTAGTTGTATAGATTTGTTTAGTTCATGAATTACACTTGCTTGGTTAGTTTATTCAAATATACATGCCTCTGTTAAGAATGTTTGATTATCAGTATATTAATGCTGCATTTTCAGTTAGCATGTCAATATTTTGAGCTATTCAGTATTACAGAATTCAGTTATAATGTGTTACTTACATAATCAGTTGGGAGTAGGCATAATACCGAGTGGACTAAGGGTCAGTCACCCTCATAGTCCCAGAACTATGTGCCCCTGTAGGATTAGTCCCCTTTGTAGGCAACATATTTAGTGATCACGCCAGTCATGCCTTTATACCCTTGGCAAGGTATATTGAGTCCTCTATATGGGGCTATACATCATACTCCACGGATAGCTCTCATGGTTTTATGTCGGTTAAAAGTAGCTCCCAGAGTCAGATTCTAGTGCATTGACCAAGTTATCAGTTACAGTTCAGTATTCAGTCTCAGCATGTCATGTACTTGGTCATTGCATTCAGTTAGTTTAGTATGCAATATAATTCAGTATTTACATCATGTTCAAATTACGTCATTTCTCTTATTTCTTTGTTCAATTATGTATATATTGTTCAGCTTTAGCTTATCCTTCATGCTCAGTACCTTTCAAGTACTGACGCATACTCTGCGCTACATCTTCTTGTGATGTAGGTTCAGGTCCTCAGCATTTCGATCAAGCATATATCGATTCCTAATCTCCAGTTCAGCAGTATCAGTGGTGAGTCCTCATTCTTCGAGGACGATTTACCTGTCTTTTCTTCAGTCATTCATGTTTTAGTTTCAGTTTTGCTAGAGTTAGCTGGGGGCATGTCCTAGAATCTCTAGTCAGTTAGAGGCTTTCATTCAGACATAGTTAGATTCCGTTTTAGTTTGAGTTTGATCTTTCAGTTGTTATTGAACTCTCAGTTTTTATATATTCAGACTTAGAATGGGTATTCCCCATCATTTCAGTTTATGTAATGTTTTAAGCTTCCGCACAGTATTTCTACTTTCAGTTATCTTAGTATACTCATGATATGCCAACAGGGTTAGCTTGGGGTCACTTGTGATCCTAAGTCCCGTTTCCACGTCTTGGGGGTTGCCTCGGGGTGTGACATAAACCTTCTAAAGGAATAATAGATGTCAGATCTCCAACAAAAAAATTCAACAAAGAGACATGGAATATCGGATGTACCAATACCAAGTCATTAGGCCACTTAAGTTCATAAGCAAACCTTTCCAATGCTCCTCAAAATCTGATATAGGCCCATATACCGGGGACTAAGCTTCTCTTTATTTCCAAACCTCATGACACCCTTCATGGGTGAAATTTTCAATTAGACCCAATCATTAACATCAAATTACAGTTCTCTTCTTCTAACATTGGAATACGATTTTTGTCGACTTTGAGCCATTTTCAACCTCTCACGAATAAGTCTAACCTTTTCTGTAGCCACATGCACTAACTCGGCCCCTATCAAAACAACCTCACCAACTTCAAACCAACACATAAGATACCTATACCTCCTACCATAAAGAGCCTTAAATGGTGCCATCCCAATGCTAGAATGATATCAATTATTATAAGTAAACTCAATCAAAGGAAAATGATCATCCAAACATCCTTTGAAGTCAATTACACAAGCTCTCAACATATCCTTTAAAGTATGAATAGTATGCTCGACTTGTCCATCAGCCCGAGGATGAAAAGTCATGCTAAGTTTCACTTGAGTATGGAGACCTTTCTGAAATAACTTCCAAAATTGAGATGTAAATTAAGTACCTCGATTGGAGATAATGGAAAAAGACATACCATACAACCTTACCATTTCTCTAATATAAAGCTTGGCATAATCCTTTGATAAGAATCATGAGGTCTTAACCAGAAGAAAGTGAGCCGATTTCGTCATTCCGTCCACAGTAACCCAAATCGAGTCAAACTATTGACGGGTGCGAGGTAAAACCATAATGAAGTCCATATTCAAATCTTCCCACTTTCATGTAAGAATGGTAATGTCTTGAGCCAAACCACCCGACTTCTGATGCTCAACTCTTAATTGTTGACAATTGGGATATTTAGCCACAAATTTTGCAATATCCCTCTTCATCCCATTCCACCAATAGACCTCCCGCATGCATCTTCACATTAATCATATAAGTCAACATTCTTCATTAACTTCATTACATTAAGAGCACCTTCATTCATTTTGACATTAGATCAACATTCTTCATTAACATCATCATAAGAGCACATTCATTACACTTACTATTATAAAGGAACACACCACAACCTCTCTCAAAGCCTACTTGTGCAATGCATAGATGGCGTCCCATTCCACCACCCACACTAAGTAGTGCATTCTTAAGAATCCATAGTTCATTAAAATTCTTTGTGGGGGTAAGCCTTAACCGACATAGACCATGTGAGCTTGACATGGAATCCTGGTGTCACCCTTACTGGATAAAGGGATTCCTACTTGCCTAAGATAGGACTATCATTTTATAGCTTAAGTGGATCCACTAGCTAGACCTATGCGGGTACATAGTTATGGGATAAAGAGATTGTTACTAAACACCCCGCCTCAACTCACGGATGAGCATCCATCTCAAGAGGTTGCTACTAGATACCCCGCCTCAACTCACAGATGAACATCCACACCAATTTATATCCACTCGGTGCTTGGCATATTCCCCACGGAGTACTTGACATTCATTACATTAGTTCATTATGGGATAAGAGATTGTTACTAGATACCCCACCTCAACTTATGGATGAGTATCCATCTCAAACCAAACATTCACTAAAATGGGATATAGGGATTGTTACTAGACACTCTGCCTCAACTCATGGATGAGTATCCATCCCATCCCAACATTCATTCATTGGAAAGCTCATAGATTCAAAGATGAGAATGGCCTTTCACCTAAGAATCCCCTTATTGCGAGAAAGTCCTTTCACAACAAGTCAATATCATTCATTAGAGTACAATTGAGAATAACCTTTCAATAAGTACTTCATCATTAATATAATCATAGAACTTCATTCATTATTCATTCATGAGTGTGTGTGAGCATGTGAGAATAGCCTTTCACATAAAAATCATCATTCATAGGGTTAATTGAGAATATACTTTCAATCACCACATACTACATTCTAAACATGATCATTAGACATTCATTTAAATCACACACACATACTTTACATCATGATCACACATAGATCCTTCATATATAGATGTACAAAGAAGATATCCATAAATTCAATACCACAATATACATAGTAAGTAAACACCTCCACCTTTCAAGTGGAACAATAGCTCAAGCACAATTCTACTTCAACAAGTAATTAGGTCATAACTTGCCTTTCAAGGCCATGAACCAACATCAATCCATAAATCCAAACTACTACAATAGAATAGGAAATTGACATGATTCAATCACTTAATTCAACATAAACATCAATAATTCAACAATCTAAATCAATCTAGGCAATTCCATCAACATTCATTCATGATCAACAAACCCACTTCATAAAGGCACAATTTAGGAATTGAGAGAAATCATGGGTTCATAGAGTATTTTCATCATAAATCATCAATTAAACACTAATACAATCATAATTTTTCATTAGAAACCATTTGAAATGTTTGATGAAAGAACCCTTGAGATTGAGTAAAACCCTATATTTTTCATACTTTGAAATCACCTTTGAATTGGCTCCTTGAATGAAAAGTTAGACAAGGATCAAGACTACCATACCTTGCTATTGATTCCCAACGAAAATCCTTTTAAATCCTTGAAGATTTGACCTTGAGAGCTTGAAGTCTTCACCTCCAATGGAGATTTATAGAGAGAGAGCTTTTGGAGGGGAGGGGATGTTTTGATTTTGGGTTTTGAAGTAATGGGGTCTAAATATGTTTTAATACTTTCAAAATATCTTAATAAACCTAAAATAACCATCCATACACTTAAACTAATTAATTATACAATTACCAATTAGACCTTACCTTGGTCGAGTTCTTACAGCAAAGTAGGCAGTGACTCACCCCCTAGACCCACATACCGTGAGTCCACTAACGGACCGTGCTGTTGGTCCGTGGTCTGGGGCTGCAGCTTGAAATACGGGCCCTTGACCTACCGAGGCCATCCATGGGGCGTGGATGGACCTACGGGGCGTGGACCCCTTTCGTAGGTCACCACATTTTGGCAACAAAACTCATTTTGGGGCAGCCTTGGGGTTAGGCTAAGGGTCCTCCTCAAGGACCCCTATGGTGGTCCTTGGGGAGTCGTACCTTGAAGTTTAACCGCTAAACCCCTCAACCATAGCTTGGAACAACATCAAACCACCTCAAACCTCATGACAAACTCTCACACTAACTAGTTAGGCTCTAGTTTCACGTATTCATTTTACGAGTCGTTACAATCTTTGTCCCTAACAAGTCTGTGTATTAATCTATGAATGCCCTCACAATCCCATCTAACTCAGTTTGTTGTTACCCCATCTTGTCTGTGATTCAAAATATTCTAGTCATATTCCTCCTTGCCCTAAGGAAACTATGGTAGAACTTTGTATTCGTGTCTCCCTCTTTTAGCCATTGGATCTTGCAATTTTGCTTTCAGAATTGATCCCTTGCTTCCTTGCATAAATTTTATTTATTAGTTGCTATCACCTCCTCCACTTGTAGTCTAGGGTCCTTAGGGTCTGTCTGGAGTTTTGCTTGACTCTATAATAGTGCTTCAGACGCTTGATCATCCTATTTCTCAACTTCGTTAAATCTATCCTTGTTTAGCATATTGAGATCTCTTTGCAACCTATTTAATTTACAACCCAGTCGGTACATCTTCCTTCTACGTATGTCAATCCTCCAACTCTCAGCTACTCTAGATTGGAATTCCGGTACTAAACTCCACATATTAAAGTATCTGAGTAATGTTTTACTTGGTTGCCATTTTCCCAATGAATGATTGTCGTACAATGATCATATAATCCTTCTGCCATGTATTGAGACTTTACAACAGGCATTTGCATTTACCATTCACCACTAATGAGAATTCGATCTATCTTTCTAAATACTCTATCAGCCCCTTGTTGTTTGTTGTTCCATGTATAGAAGGACCCACTTGATCTCATATCTTGTAGGCCACAATGGTCAACACAACTCTTGAAGTCTTTTGTCTGAACGACCATCACTTTACTTCCCACCCTTTCTCCATTGTTCAATACACAATTGAAATCACCAATCATTGTCCATGCCCTTTGTATTTTATTATAGATATTTCTAATGTGTCACCATAGATTTGCCCGCATGGCTTGGTTATTAAATCCTTAAACCAGTGTTGCATTAAATTTCTTCCCAGTTCCTCTTTGTATTACCTCACTGTGTATTAGTGTCACATTTACTATGTATATATTGGGCTTCTAGACAAGCCAGATCCTCCTCCTTAGGTGAGCTATTAAGTTTGTTGTTAATGACCATCTGTTTCAAAGGTTAAGGCTATTTTAATGCTTTTTCCTTCTTAACCTTTGTCTCCAAGATTCCAAATAGACTGACCTTATTAGTATGCATAAATAAATTCACTTCTCTCTGTTTATTATCCCTATTTAGACCTCTTAGATTCCAAAAAATAATTTTATCTATTGGGGATAGAGTTTCCCCTTTCCCCTGATTGTGCAGAACATGTGCTGGTGCTTCCTTTCTTATGAATAATGACATGTTCCCCCTGTTTCCCATTTATTTCCTCTTCATCATCATCCTTCATGTTTCCTACTTGTGGATCCTTCTTTAGTCTAGAAAATATATTTCTTGTATTGGTGGTATTCCTTCCCTACTGGGGAATTACACTCTCCTATTTGCCACTTCTTTTGCTTTGATAAACTCATTTGTTGGTGCCTGATTTATCTTGCCCATGTGTTGCTCTTTGTTCATTTCAGTATTCCTTGTTTTCTCCTTCAGCTTCCTTCCGCATTCACTTAATTCACGCCTAAAATTCCTACATCTTGAGCATAGAACTGGTTTCCATTCATATTCCACTTTTTGCTTCATAATCTTTCCATGCTCATTTTCAAACATCACCTCCGATGGATACGTATTATTCAACATCAATTTAACCAGTACTTGGGCAAACATCAATCTGTCCCTTTACTTGGTGGCTTTATCATCCCATAGTGGTTGTCCGACCAATCTTGAAATTTTTGTTAGTGCAACTTTTCCCCAATACATTGCTTCTAATCTTGACATTCTGCACCACTAAGGAACCTTTTCTACTATCTCTTTCATCACCTCAATATCTGGTTTCCACTGTTATATCACAATTGGTTTCATGCTGAACATAATGACTCCCTCTTCTACAACAGCATCTCTTTCCTCATTTTCTAGGAATCTCACTATGAAAACCCCCTATTCACTTGGGTTATTTTTTCAATCCCTCGGTTTTTACAGATTCTCTTAAAAAACCCCTCCAAGACCACTTGTGGTGGGTTTGATCCTACCACATAGCATATCACTGTTGTTCTCCAATACTCAATCTCCCCTTGCACGTCTTTCATTGTGATTTTCACGTTTACATTCATTCCTTCTACATCAGACAAGTCAATCCCTATGATTTTGCTAGAGTCCCCACAACGTGACTCCAAGTATTACGTGTAAAGTTAGGGTGTTTACCTCCCATCATACTGCTTGCATCCATTGTTGCCTCTAAGTCCTCCTCCACCTGGTCGGACCATGACCTCCTTGATTTCATCTAAAATAATGGTGAAGTACCTAGGTTTCTCACTTTTTGAGTTGCCATTGTTCCCTGGCTAGGGCTCAGATCTAGTGGTACAATCCCTTGTATTACATTTACATTATTCATCTTCTTTGCATCCCCTGTGTGGGGTCCCTTCTGCTTTTGCTTCTGTACTTCTTATATTCCACCATTGTTCATCAGGCCGTTACCCCCATTTTTGGATTTCCTTGTCATTTCAACTATAGCTAAGAGGAGACCATTTTAGAGAGAGAGAAAGTGTTGATGTTTTTGAAGTGTTTTTCAAAAAAATTACTCACCAACTCTTGATCTTAGAATTATCAATGAGATCAACTAGCCACGAACACAGAGAGATGAATCGTCACGCCCTACATTAGTGAAAAAATATAAACAAAAGTATGTATTAGTACATGAAATATACTAAGTATGAGGGAAATGTAATAAAACATTAGACATGATCATGGGGGGACATAATCAAAAACATGATATGCATGACCAAGTGAATCATAGTAAAATCATTTAAGAAGAAAAATTGTAAATCGTGAATGTGGTCAATGCATAATAAAATCACAAGGAAATATTTATAAAACATTTGTAAGTAACTTAGTTAATTTTGTGAGATATTAGCTTTAATCGACATTAGACTTGCGATCCATAACATGGAATCCCATATAACTCACACACCTAGAAGAGAGAGTCTTACTTGCTAAGGTAGAACTCCATATCATATCAAATGCTATATGTGAATAAACTATCTAGGCCAATTAAGGCAAACCTATGGGGGCATGTAGTTAGGAACTAGAGGTTGCTACAGGAGACTACCCTATTTGAGCCTCAACCTCCAAGTTCTCTCGGTGCTAAGTTAAATCCCAACAGAATAGGCATTTTCATAAAGTCAACATCATCCATGGAAAAAGAATAATTAAATTACTAATCCAAGCTAAAATAGCATAGAGTGACTAATTAAATCTTGAATCAAGTCTAAGTGAGAAAACCTTTCACCAAGACATGATACCTTAACATGTGAGAAAAACTTTCACAATTCATTGATGCTTATCTTAAAGAAACCTAAATCATAAATATTTCCTTTTGATAAATCATGTAGAATTTTATAAAACATCATTCATTGATTCATTGCTTTTCTTAAAATTCATGAAAATTAGGGTTCACAGTCAAAATCGTGATCAATGTATGAGTTCACATGGAATTGATTTGAAAACATGTAAATGAATCTAAATAGTCTTAATATGATCAAAATCAAAATATTGAATCAAGACCAATAGAACCCATGAGGAATTGAATGAAAACCTAACCAATTGAATTGAATTTGAATTGGAGAATCTTTGGTGACTCAATGGATGAATGAAACCCATTGATGAACTCCCTACATACCTTTATTTAAGCCCTATAATCAATGGTTAACATACAAAATTGATCTTCAAGAACCATAGCTTCCTCTTCCTTGATCTAGAGAGAAGATATTTGGAGAAAACTTTAAGGAGAGTTAAGGAATTTGATTGAATGAGGGATTTGGGCTGATTTGTAGGGGTAAAGGGTAGTTATAGGGCTTAGATTTAGGGTAAAAATGACGTAGCATAGGCATTAAGTGCATAGAAAAAGACCTTAATACCCTTTGAAATAACTGCCAAACTGACTGAGGGGTCTAACCTACGGTCTGTAGAAATTCCTATGGTTCATCATGGTTGATCATAAAACCAACTTTGGATACTCTAATATTCAATAATTTCCCACAAGACTATTCTACGACCCATCGAATCTTCTACATTCCATAGATTCCATTCGTAGAACTGAACATTCACTTCAAAATTTCATTAAGTCTGGTACCTTTCTATGGGACCTTCCTAGGCTTGTAGAAAAAATGACGGCCTGTCAAACCCTTCTGTAGGATTGAGGTCCTGAATCAAATCTCTGAATCAATCATATGGTTGCTATCTACAGCCCATCAACCATCCTACGATTCGTCTTGTCAAGTCATAGGTCAAAACTTCAGAAATTGAATATTCTAAAACTTGACACAACTTCTACAGTTGCCCTTTTACGACTAGTAGGACATCCTATGGTCAATAGATGGGGCTCGTAGTTCTCTGCTAACAATCAATTTCTGCATTTTTCTTTCCTTGTCGACTTTCCAACTTCATGGGTATTACATAAAATCTGATGGAAATAAAGTTGATTTGTCGAGAAAAGAAAAATTTGATCTTGTGGTATTTGTTTGAAAACAAACCACTTGGAGAAAAATTATTGGTAGAAGTCAAAGAGTTCTCAATTGACTGTAGATATTGTAAGAAGTATGGGCACACTGAGAAGTATTGTAGGAAAAAACAATATCAAAATGGTCAGTCTGTTGAACGAGTGAATTTCACAGATGATAACAGAGTTGGAAAATCAAAAGAGGTGGTTTTAATTGCCTCACACACATTACAAGTTAATCGATTTAATTGGTATGTTGATAGTGCGTGGACAAGTCACTTGGAGATTGATGAAAACTTATTTCTTTACCTTCGACATATCCGATAGAACTAATGTGAAGCTCGGAAATGGTGCAAGATCATCTTAGAGTGCGGTAAAATTTCTACTGACGAAGGTATGAAAATTATTAATGATGTTCATTATGTGCCAAATCTGACTCAAAGCTTGTTAAGTGTTGCTCATTTGCTTCATAAAAAAGTATTTTCTTAATTTTAAGGACTAACAATGTGTCATTTATGAGCCTAAAGGATGTGAAGTAGCTAATATTAGCATGATTGACGATTTCTTTTCAATTTCATGCTATATTTCTTGTAATTGCTCCTTCAATGTTAAATTGAATCATACTTGGCTTTAGCACAAAAGGTTCGATCATTACAACCTTCGTTCATTAGTGTATATGCAGTCAAAGGGTTTGTTGCTTGATGTACGCAATATTGTCATGTCTAGAGATATTTGTGAGTCATGTCAATTTGGTGAAGTTCATAGGCGATCCTTTCCTAAAAAAAGTCTTTGGAGGGATAAGAAAAAGCTAGAGTTGATTCATACATATTTATGTGGACCAATGAGGATGGATTTTTGAATGGATAAAAACTTTATTTTCTTTGTGGATGATCTAACTCGAATGACATGAGTCTACTTTCTTAGCAACAAATTTCAAGTGTTTTGTGTTTTGAAAGAATTTAAGATTATGATAAAAAAGGAGAATGGTTGTCTATTAAAGTATATCAGATTAGATAATGGAACTGAGTATACTTCATATCAGTTCAACAAATAATGTAATGATTTAGTATCCATCAATAATTCACTATTAGTTACACTCGAGAACATAACGAGTTTTCTAAGAGGAACAACAAAGCAATGATCGAGATGGAGAAACACATGTTCAGAGAATACAAAATGCCTAATATTTTTGGGCCAAAGAAGTCAATACCGCTATCAATATGTTATATAGATTACCAACTAGAACAGTTCAAGGCATGGTACCATTTAAAGATTGGAAGGGTATAAAGTCACCTGCAAGACATTTGTTGGTATTTGCTTCGGTGTGCTATGTACATGTTCTTGATGCTAAAAGAGGAAAATGAGATAGCAAGATAGACCTTTGTGTTCTGTTGGACTTTAGCACAATTGCAAAAGGGTACAATATTAGTAGTAAAAAGGTGTTTGTGGGTAGAGATCTTGTAGTGGATAAGTCTAGCCACTATGATTGGGATGAATATATTATTGTAAAGATAGAATGTGGGAGTACCTCTGTTGCAACTCCAAATTTACAAAAAAGTGATGCCTCCTCTAGTTCTATTGCAGAAAAAAACCAATAATTCAAATGTTGAATTAACTACATATTCTCTTATTTTGAAGACCAAATCACTATCTGAAGCTTATGAGCAATGCAATTTTGCCCTTGTTGAACCATCCTCATTTGAAGAAGCAAAAAGTCACAAACTTTGAATTTCACTACTAATTTTACTGAATTTACTGATAGAAACCTGGTTTTGAGAGAAATGTACCATTTTTGCCTTATAAGGCATATGTTGATAAGCTCAAGCAGCCCATAGATTAAATTCCAGGTTTTACTTTTATTGCATCTACTGATAAGCGGAGGCGGTTCCATAGTTGTGTTAGAGGTCCACGGGACATCACTGAGACACTTCCGGAACTTTTTACATTAAACATGCATTGGCAACATGTGCATTGCATCTCATTATGTGATTGGTTGTATGTGTTGTTTGGATTGTGTGGTAGAACTATTATTGCCTTCCTTGTCAGTAGTGTTTGTTTACTTTTAGCCTTATCAGAATCATTTTAGAACTATCGTGCTGCTTATTTATATGTATGATCTTGCTGAACTCAGTCAACCATTGATGCCTATTTGGTACCCCATATTTTGGTATTCATACTACACCTTTTCATCTTTTTTCTGATGTAGCTCCCAATACAAACCACCTTTAGTGAGCAGAGGATCTTCCTTGGCCATCACAAACGTGGATCATGGTGAGCTCCTGGCATTCAGAGACTTCTGCCTTCCCTCTTTCATACTGACTTGTATTTTGTATTTTGTTTAGTCAGTTCTCTTGCATATTTAGCCTTTTTTTGTACTTATTAGTAACTATTGTAAGTGTGGCACCAGGTCCTGGGTTAGGTCTTTGTTAGTTTCCCTTCTCGGTCACCTTTGGGTGTCTTTTGTATATTTTGTATTGAACTACATTTTTATGATATGAGCCATTTTCTATATTTTATTCTTGTATTTCTCTTATTCTTATTATTATCAACTTGTTGTCATCCATATGTTTTGTGTGGGTTTAGGCTTTCCAACTCGGGGGTTATAGTAGCCGCTATCATGGCCTAATTTTAGGGTGAGACAATGTGGTATCAGAGCTTTAGGTTAACCGATCTTACTAATATAGGAGCAAGTTTCTAGTAGAGTCACACGAATTGGTAGGATGACGTCTGTATCCTATCTTTGAGAGGCTATAGGACATTCTTAAGAATACTTCAATATTTCTTGTTTCTTATCGTGTGTTGGAGATTGTAGTAATATCTAAACTTTATTATTTCATTCTTCTGAAGATGCTTAGGATGAGATCATCCATGGGTGGGTGAGAGCCTCCTCCACCTCTAGATGGAGCCCTAACTTGGGGTAGAGGTTGAGGCCGACCTTGAGGTCGAGGTAGAGCATGGGTGCAACACTAACTCGACATCAGGAGCGGGCACAATCACCAGAGCCTGAGATAGAGGTTGAGCATGTTCAACATCAATTGCATGGTGTGGGGCCAGCCCATCTCCACTAGAATTCATGGCCATGCCAATGCTATAGGATACATTAACCAAGATCCTCTAGTGTATGAAGGGTTTGTCACAAGTGAATAATTTTCCTGGTACTTCAACTAGACCCTATGTTCGAGATTAGGTTTTGATTTCCGCCCAGACATGGGTACATGCTGTTCAAACTTAAGGAGCACATCATGCTTCTACAGTTCCTCATTTATTAGTTTAACCGGTTCAAACTTTTGCTTTATCTATGAAATCTAGGCCAACTATGTCTTCTGAAGAGAATAAGATGTTAGGGTTGTTCATTAGATTGGGTCCTCCCAGGTTCTTAGGCGTTGCAAGCAAGGAGTCCCATGAGCTTCTACTTAGTTATTAGGAGAGGTTGTGTATCCTTGGTCTAGTGGATTCTTATGGGGTTGATTATACACCCTTTTAGCTCAATAGGTCAGCAAAGTAGTGGTGCAGTACCTATCTTGAGTGCAGACCTGTCGCATCACCTTTGATGATTTGGACTTAGTTCTCCAAGGATTTCTTTAAGAAGTATATACCTCGCAGCCTGAGGGAGTGCTTGAGGTATGAGTTCACATACATGACTCAGGGATCATTTTCAGTTACAGAGTATGAGACTCGGTTCCATGAGTTAGCTAGACATGTGTCTATGCTTATGTCGACTGAGCACAAGAGGGTGAACAAATTTGTTAGAGGGCAGTTATTTCCGCTTTGGTTGGTTACAGAGAAAATGGTGGTGCGGGTTCTTCATTTCTCTAGGTAGTTGATCATGCACACACCATTGAGGAAATCTATCATGAGGCATATGGAGGAAGCGACAATAGACCCCGTCTTTGGGATTGTTTTAGAGGGTTTTTGTACCGTGACAGAGGGTTTCTGGGTAGAGGTTACCCACAATAGTTTCAGCCCACTAGGATAGTTCAAGCAACTCTTCAGCTTACAAATGGTTTCACTACTGCAGGTTCTAGTGGTAAGTTGGTTCAGACTTATTGGGGTTCATATTCATGGTATTTAGGCCATAATATCTATACGGTTCCAGAAGAGTCATGTTAGTAGGTCACTTCTGGTCAGGTTTGTTAGGAGAATGATGAGATTGACCACTTTCCTATAGAGTGCCATCGGGGTGGACCATTCAGACAACATGGTCAGCAGGTTTAGGCCCTTAGGGATCTAGTACCATCGACTAGGGGATATCCCAAGGGTACTCGAGGTGGTTCTTAGGCAGGCGGGTTGGGCACTCAAGGTGGACGCGGCCATATGTATGCTTTTTCGGGGAGGTTAGAGGAGAAATGTATAGATGATGTTATCACATGTGCGAAATATATCTCTCATCAGTCTGCATATTTTTTAGTTGATTTAGGGTCTACATTTTCAAGTGTCTGCTTATTATGCTAGGCTTTTGGAGTCATCTTGTGAGGCGATGATTGTACCTATGCATGCAGTTACCCCCTATAGGTGATTCTTTAGTAGTGGATCAAATTTACAGTTCTTGTGTTGTGACCATCTTGGGGTATTATACTTGGATAGACCTTATTGTAAGATAAGGTGAATTCTTACTTGACTCTAGCCATGGATTGGTTATCTCCCTACCATGCGGTCTTGGATTTATTCTCCAAGACTATTACTTTGTGAATGCCTGGTATTCCTATACTTGTAAGGACCGGTACTGAAATTCATATGTCAAGAGATGTGGATTTTTTTTTTGATTTCATGATGGTTAGTGGGGAATGTCTATCTAGCCTATCTAGTTTATGTCCGTGATACTAGTGTCGACACCCCTCATCTTGAGTCAGTTCATGGGTTAGAGAGTTTGTTGATGTGTTTCGTACCGACATACCCACTGGTCTTTCTAACTGTGATATTGACTTTGGTATTGATGTTGAGCCAGGCAAGTAGCTCCAGGACCTCTTGGGCAAGGGGTTCATTATGTAATGCCCCATAAGTTTGCAACATTTCAAATAACAAGTTTATGTTTGACAAGTCGAATTATCATATTTAACGTCAACCCTCATTAAGATAAAGGGAGAATAATGGAAAAGTAGGTGGTTACACTAAAGAATAACTATAGTAAATCACTTGAATTCATATATGGAAGTTAGAGGCCAAGGGGAACCTAGAAATAATTTTTTTTTAAGTGAGGGATTTATTATAAGAAAGTTTTAACAGGATCTTACTTATGTACAAACTTGAGAGGAGTATATCTCCCAATCTGTATAGAGTTACAAAGACTAGAACATATCAAATCAAAGGTCTACGAGTCTAGTTTCTAATTCACAAACCGTTTATATATATGACATAGGAGTACAAAGTTATGAACATTTTATCACAGACTATCCGGACAAATTGGGTAACAGATCTGGATTGGGTTTGGCCGACTTTAAAAAGTGCTTTTTGACTTTTAAAAAGATAGCCTTCGCATGCATCTATGGAAGAGTCCTCTAAGTTGAATTAATAAAACACCCCCTTATAGCTTGATTTTTCATTGACTTATGTTCAGAGAAATATTTTCCATGTCGCAAGCTTTATTTTGTGATGTTTCTTATCATTTTTTGTTGTGGTTGACTATCGTGTTTAATCTGGGTTGTAAGTTAAGTATATGGTTTAGCTACTTTGAGGTAAGGTTCTACACCTATTTTGCTTAGAATATCATGGTTGAATGTTTGAAATTGACTCCTACGACCTGTAGTTCGATTTGGGGTTTTCTCTTAAGGTTGTGGATTTAGTAGGGTTTTTGACCATTGAGGCAGATTGTTATGCTTGACAAACATAATCTTTTTGGTTAAGGTAAGTTTCTTCCAATCATATTCCTCGTGTTTTTACATTTTTGTTGTTTTGTCAATTTTTGAGCCACGAGGTTGTTTGAGTCCTATGGCTTCACACAACATTGTTGTTGTGTCATTTTGAGTAATTTAGATGTGTATAGGATGCTATTAAAGTTATGGAGGGATGGAATATTTGTGCACCACTTTAGATGTCACATACAACAAATTATCAATTGAATGGCGTGACGTGCACCTTGTTATATTTTCATGGGAGCTTGCCGTTCTTGTGAGCTGTTGATAGACATATGTTGTTGTTAGAAGCTATTGGTTATTTTTGAGATTGTGACTTTGCTTGTTTGTTTGAAAGTGGTCTAGTCGTAATGATGACCTTAACACCTTATTGACTAGTTATGGCTCATTTTTGTAGCCTGGTTGATTTTTGTATTATTGCATTACTTTTAGTTGGTCAAGCTTTGTAGATACATATCTTAGGCTTCGGTTGAAAAGTATGTTAAGGCTATTATTTCTCTGATGGCATAATACTAATGACCTAACTTGTTATGGCCGGTGTATTATCATTATCTGACTTATAGCCTTATCCTATTGAGTTGGCTACCACTTTATGATATAATGTCTATTGGCGACAGTTTACTCCTTGCTTAGTGGCCTAGAAAGTCATGTTATAATTATGTTTTGATTAATTATAACTAATTGTTATTGTTGTGATGTTTTATCGTCTTGTTTCTACCTATGAGCTTGTTTTGGCCTCAGCAAATACTAACACGACACGATTCTTGAGAATACATATTGATTTCTATACTAAGCTTATGGGTTGGGTAGACCGAGCCTACAGTTTGGGTAGACCGAGCCTACGGGCCAGGTAGACCGAGCTTATAGGTCGGGTAGACCGTGTCTATGGGGTGAGTAGACCATGCCTATGGGTCAGGTAGGTTGTACTTATGGGGCATCATATAAGTATTATACCATATAACATCAGATTTGGATGATTCAGGGCACATGTAGATTTAATTACTCCATATCAAATTATCATTGGACCCAGGTAAGTGGGCAAATATGGGTATTTAGCAGATGTTTGTGCTCATTAGGACCTATAGGGATCCATAATGTGAAAGAGGATGATGTGGGATGCTGAAGAGGACATGGAATCTAGATATCTCCACTCGTTCACTTCTTCATATGTTCAGCAAGGTAGACAGAGAATAAACCCGCATTTGAGTGTTTGATGTATGTTACTTGATATTATACGAGTTTCTTTGTTGTTTTATATTATTCCATGTACATTATTATCATTCGAGCATGAATGTTCCTAAGGGGGGAGAATGTAATACCCATAAGTTTGTAACATTTGAAATAACAAGTTTATGTTTAAAAATCCAATTTATCATAATTTATGTCAACCCTCATTGAGATGAAAGGATAATAATAAAAATTAGGTGGTTATACTAAGTAATAACTATATTAAGTCACTTGAATTCATAGATGGAAGTTAGTGGCCAAGGGTTACCTCGAAACCAAAATTTTAAGTGAGGGATCTATTATAAGCAAGTTTTGATATGATCTTAGTTATATACTAACTTGAGAGGATTATATATCCCAATATGTATATAGTTCTGAAGACTAAAACATATTAAATCTAAGGTCTATAAGTCTAGTTTCCAATGCACAAAACCGTTCATAAATACAACATAAGAGTATATATATATGACCATTTTACCATAGACTGTCCGAGCAAACCATGTCACCGATCTGGGTCAGGTTTGGTCTGCCTTTAAAAAGTGTTTTTTTTACTTTTAAAAAGATAACCTTCACATTTTCTCAAAGGAAAACGTCCATCAGCCACGGAAGAATCCTCCAAGACTTTTCTAGCTTAATACTTCATTGGCTCATGTTGGGAGAAATGTTCTCCTTGTGGCAAGCTTTGTTGTATGCCATTTCTTATCATTTTTCATTGCGGTTGAAGGATTTTCATGTTTAGTCTGGGTTTTAAGTAAAGGATATGGTTGATCTACTTGAGGTAAGGTTCTACTCCTATTTTTCTTAGAAAATCATGGCTGAATGGTTGAAATTGACACCTACGACCTTGGCTTCAGTTTTGTATTTTTTTGTTGTGGATTTGGTATGGTGTTGGACCCTTGAGACAAATTTTTATGCTTGACAAATAGAATATTTTTTGGTATGGTAAGTTTCTCCCAATTACCTCCTTCGTGTTTTTACATTTTTTGTCGTTTTGTTAGTTTTTGAGCCACAAGGGGTGTTTGAGTGCCATGGCTCCGCGCAGCCTTGTTGTTGTGTTATTTTGAGCTATTTAGATGTGTATATGATGCTACTAGAGTTATGAAGGAACGAGATATTTATGCTCTACTTTTAGATGTCACATACAAAGGATTATCAATTGAACAACATGACATGCGCCTTGTTATATTTCTTCGGGTGCTTGTTGTTCTTGTGATATGTTGATAGACTCGTGTTGTTGTTAGCAGCTGCTGGTTATTTGTAAATTGTGACTTTGTTTATTGCGTTAAAAGTGGTCTGGTTGTAATGATTACCTTTAACACCTTATTGATTTTTTATGGTTCATTTTTGCATCCTGGTTGATTCTTGTATTATTGCAGTACTTTTAGATGGTCAAGCTTCATAGAGACACCTTTTAGGCTTTGGTTGAAAGTTATTTTAAGCCTATTATTTCTCTTCTGGCATGTTCCTAATGGCCTAAGCTTTTTATTGCCGGTGTATTATATTTATTTGACCAATAGTCTTGTCCTATTGAGTTGACTACCACATTATGATATAATGTCTATCGATGAAACTTTACTTCCTACATAGTGTCCTAGAAAGGCATGTTATGATTATGTTTTGATTAATTGTGATTACTTGTTATTATTGTGACGTTTAATCATCTGGCTACCACCTTTGAGCTTGTTTTGGCCTCAATAGACATTGACATTGTAGGGTTCTTGAGCATACAAATTGATTCTTATACCAAGCATATTGGCTGGGTAGACCGAACCTACGGGCCGGGTAGACTGAGCCTATGTGCCGGGTAGGCCATGCCTACGAGCTGGGTAGACTATTTCTACGGGCTGAATAGGTTGTACCTATGGGAAAACATATATGTATGGCACTACAAATCATCAGATTGAATTGATTCATGGAACATGGACACTCAGACAGTTCAAATGAGATTATCATTGGGATCCAGGTAAGTGGGCTAATATGGGTATTTAACTGTTGTTTGTGCTTGTCAGGACCTATAGGGATTGTGTGCTATTTGTACCTGTCGGATTTATGGGGGCCATGTTAGGTTATTGCTTGTTATGTGCTTATATTTTTTGTTATAGGGAGATATGTTATTGTAATTCTATTTCACCCTTGCCCTTTTCGTTCAGTACTTTTACTTCATTTTTAGCTTTCAGTTTACCTTACATGCTTGGTACATGATTTTTTACTGATGCCCCTTACCTGGGGTCACTACATCCATGCCTGCAGGTTACCTGCCAAGTAGCACAACCGTCTATCCAACAAATTGGTTCACTCCATTCTTTCAAGGGTTGCTAGAGTCCTAGAGGCTTGCTCATTTTTTATTTTTAAAGATTTTGGGTAGGTGGGGGGTCTTGTCCCTTCTGAGTGTTATATTTATAGAGGCTTACAGACTAGTGTGTTGGATTGTATAGGAACGTTATTGGCCATGTTGGCCTTGGTTCGTAGTTGGCGGATGTTTTATAACTGCTTGACATATTGTTTAGATATGTACCTATTTTCAACTTCTGTATATAGATCATGGTATCTTCTGTATATAAACTATTTGGAGTAGTTTTTTTCATTATATAATTGTTGACAGAGGCCTTGCCAATCGAGGGCATATTTTGAAGCCGAGATATACTTGTATTTTTCTTGACTATGTGTTACTGTCCTGTGCCATGAGCAAATGATTCAGCAGGGTCGTCTCAAGACTAAGTTTTTGCATCACGTGCTAGTAGCACCCCTCAAGTTTGGGGTATGACCCATTAGACCGAGTGTATCTCCTTAGGGTGCTCCTATCCTGTTCATGATGAAGGAGGATGGGACCTTGCATATGTGGTTTGTCTACATGTAGCTAAATAAGGTCACCATAAAAAATATGTATCCCATGCCATAGATAGATGACTTATTTGACCAACTTCAGGGGGCAACAATGTTATCTAAGATATACTTGAGATCGGGCTTCCACTTGTTGAGGATTAAGGTGACGGACATCCCTAAGACTGTCTTTAAGACTCAGTACAACCACTATGAGGTCTTAGTCATATCTTTAAGGTTGACTAATGCCCTAGCAGAATTCATGGAGTTGATGAACCGTGTGTTCATGACCTATTTGGACTGATTTTTTATAGTGTTTATCAATGATATCTTGGTTTACTCTAGGAGTAGGAGGCAACATGAGAAACATCTGGGGATTGTACTCCAGATAGTGCGTTTAATGTCCTGGAAGTGGGAAAGTCAAAATTGTAAGAAAAAAGCTGATTTGGGCAGTCACTAGTGGACTACGGGTGCCATCTACGGACCATAGGATTTTCTACGGGTAGTAGAAGGAAACTGTAGAAGTTGGGTTGAGTTTTTTCTTTGGAAAACTAAGTTTCTGATGTTTGGTCTACACCTGAACAGGACAAACCGTAGGAGTTATGATAGATCATATAGAGGTCTCGTAGGAAGGTCCCAAACTATGTGAAATTTTAAAGTTAAAGTTGAGTTCTACGATTGGTGTCTAAGGACCGTAGAATGTCCTACGGGCTGTAGACATGTCTCATCCAAAGTTGGTCCAATTTTAATGTTTCTAAACTTTTCTAAGGTTGACAAGGGTGGTCTGTAAAAAGTTCCACAGACCGTAGAAATGGGTCAAAAATTATTTTAAGGGGTGTTTGGGTCATTTCCCCAGGTGTTTAATATAAAAACCATGTCATTTTAATCCCTATTTGAACACCTATATAAGTGAATTAAGTCCTAAAACTATCCATTCTAAATAATTCACCTAGTTCCTAAATTTCCCTCCAAGATCAGCCCCAAAATTCTATGCAAAACTAAGGAAGAAGAAGCTAGGGTTTAACTTCAAGATTCTCAATTTACCATAATTTTGGGAATTTATCACTAAGGTATGTTAGTATTAACCTATGGATTCCTTTCCTCCATAGGGTTCCTAAAATCCTCAAGTTTTACAAGTTGGCTTTTCAATTCAACGTTTTTCTTCAATCTTTGTGGGTTCTTTTCAATAATAATTCAATTGATTGTTTTCTATCTTTTTATGCATGAATTGAAGTAATTATATGATTTTAAGTTGAATTCATATGAACCCATTCATGATCCATGAAAGATGAATATATGAAGATATGCATGTTTTTATGAAGTTGATGTAAACGATTTGAGGATGCTTTGAGAGTAAAGTATCAATGTTGTTGTGAAAGGTTTTCTCACACACTACTAAGAACATGATTGTGAAAGGATTTCTCACATAAAAGATTCGTAAGGTTGAAAGGTTTTCTCACCTAAGTTGAAACAAGTTACAGAGCTAATCTAAACGAACTCTATCTTGGATTGGTGTTTTAATTGGGCCTTTCCATGTATGATAATGTGAATATGATTAATAACTACTCAGTGGAATTTACTTAGCACTGAGTGGACTAGTGGAGATTACCCATGTCCCATATGCTATGGGCCACCATATGATAATTGACTTAGACAAACATTAACTAGTGGATCCACTTTAGCTTAGACTCATGGTTCTTACCTTGACAAGTAACGACATCTCTTTTTGGTGTGGGATAGACACCGTATTCCATGATATAGCTCACATGGTCTATATTGGTTACATGGTAAACTTCCCACCATAATGACTAAGGTTACTTCTAAAGTATCTCACAAGTGACTTAAAGATGTTTAGCTTGCATGGCCATGATTATGATTTATGTTTTCTAACCCTTTTATCTTATGATTTAGGTTGGTCATTGCCTGTCATGTAAAGTAGCATGATTTCACAACTCTTATGCGTTGCCATCATACTTAGTACATTTCATGTACTAATGCATACTTGTGCCAACATTGTTTCACTAATGTAGCGTCCAAAGCTCCTACCTCTCACAATTTTGTCTAGTTGATCTTTTGGAACTCAAGCATTGGTGAGTCCTCATGTTCCTAGGACCAAGACACTTATATTGCTTTCTTTATTTCAGTTTTCAGACTTTGTACGTGATGCATGGGTTACGGTTAATGGACTCCACCAAGGGTTGTGTTATGGTCTACAATGGTTCAAAATCGTCTTTTGTCACGGATGTGAAAGCTAAACAATGTCTTAATCTGACCTTAGTAGAATTAAAAGAAATGATACTTAGAAAGTCCGTTGAGGCTTTCTCCCAAGGGGGAAATGGTGTACTCGAATATCAAGATCGTTTGTGTGTCCCTAATGTTTGACTTGAGGGAACACATCTTGTCAGAAGCCCATAGTTCTTACTATTCCATTCACTCGGAAGCCACTAAGATGTATCATGACTTGTGGGAGATCTATTGGTGGAATGGGATGAAGAAGGATATTGTGGGATTTGTGGCCAAGTGTCCAAATTGACAACAAATGAATGTTCAGCATCAGAAGCTGGGAGGTTTGTCCCAAGAAATTAGTATTCCTACTTGGAACTGGGAAGATTTGAATATGGACTTCATAGTAGGGTTGCCTCGTACTCGACGATAATATGATTTGATTTGGGTTATAGTAGACCGAATAACGAAATAAGCTCATTTCATTCCCGTCAAAGTTTCTTATTCGGTGGAAGACTATGCTAAGTTGTATTTTAGGGAAATTCTAAGGTTGCATGGAGTGCCTTTGTCCATTATCTCTGATAGAGGTACTCAGTTAACTTCTCAGTTTTGGAAGTCTTTCCAAAAGGGTCTTGGCACTAAAGTTAAGCTTAGCACGATTTTTTATCCACCAACTGATCGGCAAGCGGAGTGTACTATCCAAACTTTGGAAGATATGTTGAGAGCGCGTGTCATCAATTTTAAGGGAAATAGGGATGATCACTTGCCATTGATTGAGTTTTCTTATAATAATAGCTATCACTCTAGTATTGGTATGGCTCCATTTGAGGCTCTTTATGGTAGGGGGTGTAAATCTCCTACAGGTTGGTTTGAGGTGGGTGAAGTTGCCTTCATAGGACGTGAGTTAGTTCATGAGGCTATGGAAAAAGTCCAACTTATTAGAGAAAGGTTGAGAACAACCCAAAGCCAACAAAAGTCCTATGCCGATGTTAGAAGAAGAGATCTTGAGTTTGATGTTCATGATTGGGTTTACTTGAAAATCTCACCCATGTAGGGTGTAATGAGATTTGGGAAGAAAGGAAAGCTTAGTCCCCATTATGTAGGCCCATATCAAATTTTGAGACGTGTTGGTAAGGTTGCTTATGAGCTTGAATTGTCTAATGATTTGGCATCCGTGCATCCGGTTTTCCATGTCTCTATGTTGAAAAAGTGTGTTGGAGATCCGACATCTATATTTCCCTTCGAAGGTTTGGGAGTTGATGAGAATCTTTCTTATTAGGAAGTTCCAATTGAGATATTAGACCGACAAGTCAAGAAGTTGAGAAACAAGGAAGTTGCTTCCGTGAAAGTATTGTGTAGGAATCAATTAGTTGAGGGTGCTACTTGGAAGGCCGAGGCCGATATGATGTCCCGATATCCTCATCTTTTACCTTCTACTCCTACTCTAGCTTGAGGTAAATAGTTCCTCATGGTTTACTCTTTGTTTGGTGTCATGTGTTTTAGATATTCCCATGAATTCCTTATTTTATGAATGTTCATGAAAAACTTGTGTTTTGAAAGAAAATGATTTTACATGATTGATTTTCCTCATGATATTGTTCATTGAGTATGAATTGCCTATAGACTTCATGAGATGATGATGAGCACACCTTTAGCTTGGAGATGGTAGTTTCTCCTTGAATATGAGTAATCTTGAAATTTCATGCATATTAGGTTGCTAGGTCTAGTTCCTACCTTCCTTATGATGCATTGAGTATGTTTATCTTAGAGTCGATGTTTCCTCCTTGATATGTGCATTTATGAGATTGCATGTATGATGGGTGGCTAGTTTTGAGTCTCTTCTTTCATGAGGTGTCTAGAATTCTATTCGAGGACGAATGTTCCTAAAGGAGAGATAATGTAACACCTTGGAATCTAGTAGTCTAAGCAAGGGACTAAGTGAGAGGTCACAAGCCAAGATTTGAGCCTGGGCACCCTTAACGAAGGCCCACACGGACCGTGAAGGGTACCACAGCTCGTGGACCCTCACAATGAGAGGCCAAGAGAGGTTCACCTCCCACGAGCATCATGATACCCCATGAAGGGAACCATGACCCGTTGTGGTGCCCGTGAAGGACTAGGCAGTAGCTACCAAAAGGCAGTCTCCTCCCACGAGCCACTTGACGGCTCGTGGAGGTGGGTATGTGGGGTGAAAGGTTTTAGGGGTTGTTTTCCAAGCCACTGGTCAAGGACCATGGCTGGCACCACGGCTCATGAGAGACACCACAACTCGTGAATAGCCTCGTGAAGGTGGTTCGATAGTTTTTAATTCAGGGGCTTATGGGTCTTTTCCATATTTAATTAAATGAGAGCTATGCCATTTTAACTAAGCCTAGGACCCCTATATAAGTGATTATAACCCTAAAACTCACCCATTCAAGTCATTTTTCTAAAAACCCAAAAGAAAATGAAAGTTCTTCCTTTCCAAATATTTCTCTCTCTAGTACTTGAAGAAGAAAAAGGGTTGAAGCTAGGGCTCAAGGTCAAGTCTCCATTATCCATTGTTGTGGGCTTTGATACCAATGTATGATAGCTTTATTCATCCATGGAATCCTTGATTCCATGGATCCCCTAAGTTCTCTAATTGAAAAGTAGAAATTCCCCAATTTGAGTTCGGGTTTTCTTGTAAGTTGTGGGTCTTTATGAATGTTGATCCAATTAAGTGGATTATAATTGTTTATGCATGAATTGAGAGGATTACATGTTTTTAGGATGAATTTACATGTACCCATTCTTAACCCATGTTTCTAAGGTGAAATTGATGTAAATGGGTTTTAATCCATGAAAGGAGAATTTATGGGTTTTGGATGTATTCTTATAGGATATATAAGGTACATTATGAATTGCTTTGAGATTGATGCATATGTGATGATTATGATATGAGTTGCTTTGAGATTGAAGCATATATGATGACTATGATAGGTATTGCCTTGAGAGTGAAGCATATGTTATGAATTGTTGATTATTGATGTAATTGTTGTGGAAAGGATAGTTCCCACTTGAATTGCTTATGAATGAATGTGAAAGGCTTTCTCACATTGAATGATTCTAGGTTGAAAGGATTGCTTGCCTAAAATTAATCTAAGCTAAAGACTAGGAAATTGATGAGGCTAAAGGCAATTACCCATGACCTCTAAATGAAAAGGATATGAGGCGATTACCCATATTCCTTAGAATAGAATAAGAGGTGATTACCCTTATTCCCTAAATTTGAACAAGAGGCGAATACCCATGTCACATGATGGTGTAATAGAGGAAAGTACCCATGATCCTAAAGTATGTTGGAATAGAGTCGAGTACCCATGATCCTAAAGTATGTTGGACAAGAGACGACTACCCATGATCCCATTGCAAGAGGGACTAGAGGCGACTTCCCATGATACCAAAGTTAAGAAGGGCTCGAGGCGATTATTCATGTTCCTTTATAGTAAGGCAATAGGCGATTCCCCATGTCTATAAAAGATAAGCTAGAATGTGTTATGATAGGTGATGAGCTTAGATTGTTGCTTGAGTTTGCCTTCCATGATGAGTAAGACTAGTGGAGGATTACCCATGTCTTGGCAATGTATGAATTGAGGTTACTTCAAGAAGTTTTCCCTATTTGTTGATATGATCTATTATGTGCATTGATTATGCTTTATGACTTGTGTTGTCTAACTCTTATGTTTATGTTATGTTTATGCAAGCTATCATATTTAGTACATCTTTGTACTAACACAAAATCTTGCCTACATTTCGTATCCAAATGGTCCGGCGGTGCCGAATCTTATCCCCGTGACTAAGATCTATAGTAGAGGCAAGGTTGAAGATTGGTGAGTCCTCATAGCATTCGAGGATTTGGCCACCATTTCCTTATGTTCTTTTCATTTTAGCTTTGAACATTGTTGTATGGGCTGTGTCCCAAGATTCTATTGTATTAGATGGTTTTTGAGACAAGTGTATTAGACTTCCGCTTCATTTTATAAAACTTTGATTGTGTTGAAAATGTTTTAAATCTTATCAATTTTCTATTTATCTTGACTATGAATGCTAAGTGGCTTCACTGGATACTATGAGTTTACCTTGTCCAGAAGGAGGAGTGGCGATGAGAAGACTCACTGATATATGCACTGCTTTGCAATACAAACAATGGTGGTCTTTCAGATCAAAAACCTCTTTATGGAGTCAATTTCTTAAATCCAAATATTGTCAAAGAGCTCATCAAGTTGCAAAAAAGGTGGACAATAGACAGTCTTTGATGTGGAAGTAGATGATGAGGAACAAAGCAGTACAGATCTTAATTCTCAAATTTGGCATAGACATATTCCTTTCAAAATGTCTTTCCTACTTTGGAGGGCCTTGAGGAAAAAACTTCTAACTAATGAGAAAGTAGGGACTTTTGGAGTGGAACCTGTGGGATGTTCTTGTTGTTATTAGCAAGGATGGGATGAAGTGGATCATATATTCATTCAAGGGCATTTTGCAGCACATAGCTGGAATTTTTTTAAAATTCTTTGGGTGTTAATGTACAGCAGACATCCCTGAGTAGCTATCTTTTAAATTGGCGTGGCAGTCATGTTAAAAATAAAGCTCCCAAGACTATTATTCAGACTCTTCCTATAGTTATATGTTGGAATCTATGGAAGAATAGGTGTTCAGCTAAGTATGGGAGCAAGACTTCTAGTATTAGCAAGGTTAAATATTTGATTATTAAAGATAGGTTTCAGCTTCTCAGAACTGTATTTCCTTATATTAAGTGGCCAATTCAGTGGTCCGAAGTTTTAAATATGGTAGAACATGGTAAACATGAGGTTCGTGTCCTCTCAGTAAGGTGGAAAACTCCTTCTATTCCTAATTATAAACTGAATACGAATGGTAATGCTTTGAATAATCCGGGGAAGATTGGAGGTGGTGGTATTCTGAGGGATTCCAATGGTACTATTATTTATGCATTTGCTATACCATTGGGTGAAGGGACCAATAATCAGGCAGAGGTACAGGCTGCCAGTTATGGACTCAATTGGTGCATCCAACATGGGTATCAAAACATCATTTCAGAAGTAGATTCTGAACTACTAACCAAATGGTTTTTGGAGATTTCTGATCCTCCTTGGAGGCTTAACAGGTTTGCGCAGGAACTACAAGACATTGCTAAACAATGTGCATATGTTCACTGTGTTCATACATACAGAGAAGCCAACAATACAACAGACTTGTTGTCCAAACAAAGTCACCAGCATGATATCATCCAACATTATTACACCCCCAACCAGTTACCAAAAGCAGTTAGAGGAAGTTATATTCTGGAGAAAATGGGAATTCAAAGTTTCAGAAGGAAAAAACTGCGAAGGATTAAATTTCCTTCTTAATTGATCTTTTTAAAACACTTCCTAGATTTTCTGTTTCTATCTTTAGCTTAATTACTAACTTAGTTTGGTTGTTTGATTAGGAACAGGAGATTCTGGTGGTGGTGGAAATTCTAATGAGGCATATAGTATAACAGCATGCATGCTATCTTGTTTAAAATAACTTTCAACCATCTATTAATCGGTAATCGAAATCAAGTTTCAAAACAAGGAATTCTACAGTTAATGGAGTTCTAGATGGTGGTTATCAATTATAGCAAGAGGTGCAATTTGCAGAAGTAGAAAGCATATAATTACTAAACTTATTGCATTTGGATTCTTTTGATACAGTCTTTTTGAATAAGCTATATAGTTAAGTATAGTTGCTTGATTAGGCCTAGTTTTAATTTTTCTCCTTGTAAGGGGAGAGTCTCCCTTATTTATTTATGTATTATTAGTAACTTTGTAATTAAGAGAGGAGTCCTCTCTAGGTGCTTAGTTTAATATTACATCTCATTGTATAGGGTTGAGTTGACTAACCTTAGTAGGTAGGTCGACTCTTGACCCACCTTAGGATTGGAGGTAAGGTCTATGTCCCCCTCCTTGTATATTTTGAATTTTATATATGATAAGGCCTGGGGGTGTTGCTCAACCCCTAAACCCTTCAAGGGTCGTTCAATCAAAAAAAAAAAAAAGGTCTTGTATGCCATGTTACATCTAGGGGGTACCCCTGGGTCGTGACAGAGGTGTCACATTATCTCCCCCTTGGGAGCATTCGTCCTAGAATGGGGTTCTAGAGATCAAATGGAGACAAGAATTCTATCCTATCAACCCATCATGCATGAAATCACATAAATGCACATATCCGAGGAGGAAACTTCAACTCCAAGCTAAACCATGTTCAAAACATCATCTCATGAAGTCTATATGAAACTCTTACTTAATTCACATCAACATGAGGAAATTCAATCATGTAAACTCATTTTTCTTTCAAAATTCAAGCTTTTCATGAACATGCATAAAATTAGGAATCATGGGAATATCTAAGACACATGACAGAAAAACAAAGAGTAAACCATGAGGAACTCATTATCTCAAGCTAGAGTAGGGGTAGAAGGAAAAAGATGGGGATATTGGGACATCATATCGGCCTCGGCCTCCCAAGTAGCACCCTAGCTAAATGATTCCTCCACAACACTTTCACGGAAGCAACTTCGTTATTTCTCAACTTCTTGTCTTGGCGGTCTAAAATCTCAAATGGAACTTCCTCATAAGAAAAATTATCAGCAACTCCCAAACCTTCTAAGGGCACTATAGATGTCGAATCACTAATACACTTCTTCAACATAGAGACGTGGAAAACCAGATGCACCGATGCCAATTCATTAGGCAATTCAAGTTTATAGGCAACCTTACAAACACACCTCAAAATCTGATACGGACCTACATAACGGGGACTAAGTTTTCCCTTCTTACGAAACCTCATTACGCCCTTCATGGGTGAGATTTTCAAGTTGACCCAATCATGAACATCAAACTCAAGATCTCTTCTTCTCACATCAACATATGGTTTTTGCCGACTTTGATCCATTTTCAACCTTTCTCTAATAAGTCAAACTTTCTCCATAGCATCATTCACAAACTCGGGACCTATTAGTTCACCCACCTCAAACCAGCCTATAGGAGATCTACACCTCATACCATACAATGCCTCAAATGAAGCCATACCAATACTTGAGTGATAACTATTGTTATATTCAAACTCAATCAAAGGCAAGTGATCATCTCAATTCCTTTGAAATCAATCACTCAAGCTCTCAACGTATCTTCCAAAGTTTAGATAGTACGCTCCATTTATCCATCAGTTTGGGGGTGAAAGGTCGTACTAAGCTTAACATGAGTACCAAGACAATTTTGAAAAGATCTCAAAAACTAAGAAGTAAATCAGGTACCATGATCAGAGATAATAAATAAAGGCACTCCATGCAACTTTACCATTTCTTTCAAATATAACTTAGCATAGTCCTCCGCAGAATAAAAAACCTTGACGGGAATAAATGAGCCGATTTCTTCAGTCGATCTACTATGACCCAAATCGAGTCATGTTGTCACCGGGTGCGAGGCAAACCAATAATAAAGTCCATATTCAAATCTTCCCACTTCCAAGTAGGAATGCCATTGTCTTGTGATAAACCTCCCGATTTCTGATGCTCAACTTTTACTTGTTGACAATTAGGACACTTAGCCACAAATTCTGCAGTATCCTTCTTCATCTCATTCCACCAATAAGTCTCCCACAAATCATGTTACATCTTGGTGACCCCAGGTGAATGTAATATTGAGAACTGTGGGCTTCTGACAAGATTTGAACCCTTAAGTAATCAACCTCGGAGACACACAAACGACCTTGCTATCTAAGTATACCATCAATCCCTTGGGAAAAAGCCTCAACGGACTTTTTAAGCACCGCCTCTTTCAATTCAACCAAAGTCTGATCAAGACTTGCTTAGCTTTTACATCCTCCATAAAAGATGATTCCGAATCATTGTGGACCATAACACCAACCTTGGTGGAGTCCACTAAATGCACACCCAACTGGGCCAATCTATGGACATCTCTAACCAACTCCTTATTTTCTTCTCTGATATTAGCAACACTACCCATAGATAGCTGACTAAGAGCATCTGCCACCACATTCTCTTTGCCGGGGTGGTAGAGAACACTCATATCATAATCCTTCAATAACTCAAGTCACCTTATTTGGTGAAGATTTAGATCCTTCTGATTGAACACATGTTGTAAACTCTTATGGTCGGTGAAAACATCTACATGAACACCATACAAATAGTGCCTCCAAATATTTAAGGAAAAAACAACCGCCGCTAGTTCAAGGTCATATGTGGGATAATTCTTTTCATGAACCTTAAATTTCCTTGAAGCATAGATAATAACTTTTCCATTTTGCATAAGCACACATCGTAGCCTAATTCTTGAGGAATCACTATAAACAACGAAACCATCAATCCGTTCCATCAAGGTCAACACCGGAGCAGAAGTAAGTCTATCCTTCAAATCCTGAAAACTCTTCTCACATGGTTCGAAACATATGAACTTAGCCTTCTTTTAAGTCAATGCTTTCAAGGAGAGGCAATCAACGAAAAGCCCTCAATAAACCTTCTATAGTAACCAGCCAAACTCAAGACGCTTCTAATATCTGAAGGGGATAGAGATCTAGGCCAACTCTTGACCACATCTGTCTCCTTTGGATCATACCTCAATACCCTTACTTGAAACAAAAAGACCAAGAAAAGCCACAGACTTTAGCCAAAACTCACATTTGCTAAACTTTGCAAAGAGTTGTTGGTCCTTGAGAATTTGTAACACGATCCTTAGATGATTGAAATGATCATCCTCACTTATCGAATAAATCAATATACCATCAATGAACACAATCACGAACATGTCAAGATAATATCTAAACACCAAATTCATCAAATCCATAAAGGTAGCCGGAGCATTAGTCAAACCAAAGGACATTACCAAAAACTCAAAATGACCATACCGGGTTCTAAAAGCCGTTTTCGTAATATCATATTCCTTCACCTTCAATTGGTGATAACCCGACCGGAGGTCAATCTTGGAAAAATAACTCACCCCTTGAAGTCAGTCAAACAAGTCATCTATCCTTGGAAGGGGATACTTATTCTTAATGGTCACTTTGTTCAATTGTCGGTAGTCAATACACATGCGAAGGGAATCATCCTTCTTTTTAACAAACAAAAATGGAGCATCCCATGGAGATATACTCGATCGGATGGAACCCTTATCCAACAAATCTTTTAATTACTCCTTTAATTCCTTAAGTTCTACTGGAGCCATTCAGTAAGGAGAGATAGAAATATGTTGCATATCTGGGAGAAGGTCAATACAAAAGTCTATTTCCTTATTGGGAGGAATACTAGGTAGATCATCAGGGAAAACTTTTGGAAATTTGCTAACAACGGAGACCGACTCAAGAGTAGGGGTTTCAAAATCTATATCCTCCACCCTAACTAGATGGTACATGCAATCCTTAGAGATTATATTTCTAGCCTTAAGATAGGAAACAAATTGACCCTTAGGCATATAATTTCCCCCTTTCCATTCTAGGACAGGCTCATTCGGAAACTGAAACTTGACTACACGGGTTCTACAAATAATAGAAGCATAAAATGAGTGCAGCAAATCCATACCAAGGATAACATCATAATCTATCATATCAATCTCTACCAAATCAACAAGAGTAACACTATGAGACAAAGAGATGAGACACTTTCTATATACCCTCTTAGCCACAGTCGAATCACCAACAAGAGTAGAGATTAAAAGGATCTAACAACACACCCGAAAGAACATCAAACCTCGTGGCCACATATGGCATCACAAAAGACAAGGTAGCACCAGGATCAAGTAAAGCATGAATATCAAGTTGGAAGACTTTCAGCATATCGGTAACCACATCAGGAGAACACTCTTGTTCACCACGAGTCTGAAGTGCATAGAATCAATTTTGCTTGGAAGCATTTGAACCCGAACCACTTGGACCGGATGAAGGATAGGGTTGAGCCCTACGATGGTTATCTCCTTCATTCTTAGCAACTGAAGGACAATCTCTTATCTTGTGCTGCATCTTACCAAACCAAAAGCAAACATTGGAACCCGTTATACATTTGCCCTCGTGCTTCCTTCCACACTTAGTACAAGTAGGCAATAGAGACCCATACCATTCCCTTCTTGAGGCTTAGGGTTAGAAACCCTATCTTTGTTGAACCTAGAAGGAGCATTGGATGAATCTTGACCAGATAACCTTTATCGAAACCTAGGATGACTGTGTCCATCCGACCTTGCATGAGAGAAATTACCATCACCGATTTTAGCCCTCTTTGTCTCCCTAGACTTTTCCTTAAGTTTCTCCTCTTCAATCTGTTGAACATGAACCATGAGATGAGAAATATCCATGTCATTAAAAATCACGGTGGTACGACAATCTTTAACCACCATTTCAGACACCCTCGAAACAAACTTGCTCATCCTTGCCCTAGAGTCGACAATAATAGAGGGATCATACCTCGACAACTGTGTGAATCTCAAAGAATATTCTTTCACACTCATGTTCCCTTGTTGAAGATTGATAAACTCAAGTGCCTTTTCCTCCCTCATCTCAAGAGGAAAGAACCTATCAAGGAAAGCCGACTTGAACTTTTCCAAATCTAGAGCACCCGCATCTTCTATCCTTCCTTCCTTCCATTGGTTGAACCAAATTTGAGCAAGGCCCTTAAGTTGATAAGCGTCCAATTCTGCCTTTTCAACCGGCGTCACTCCCAGAATAGCCGATACCTTGTAAACCTCATCAATGAACTCTTGAGGATCTTCCTCAACCTTAGAACCATGAAATTCCGAAGTATTCATTCTAGTGAAGTCCCTTACTCTACACACCACCGTACCCATATTTGGGTTAACAAGAACCGCAACCTCCCTATTGGTTTGAGTTGTCACGGCTTGGGCCAACACTTGAACAACAGCCATAAACTCCGCATTAGTCACTTGTTCGTCCAAAGGGTTGACCGAAGCTTGAAAAGCTTGAGGAGGAGCTTCTTGTTCCACATTCTCCCTCACATTCCTTCTAGCACTATCTCTTTGAGGAGCCATATCATGTAGAACATTGAATAGGGATTAGGAGAGAGACCTTATAGAGTCAAACTCTATCGCACGACTTTAGAGTAATGAAAAATTGAAGTTTCCTAAACATCTTGTAGTCTCTCATCATAAATGTGACGTGCTTCACACTCATGAACAAGACTCTATTTGTTGTGGTTTTAAGACATCCTAGAACATTACTAAACCTTGTGCTCTAATTACCAAGTTTGTCATGACCCAGGGGTACCTCCTAGATGTAACATGACGTACAAGACCTCGAGAGGTCTCATACATGACACTTAGCTTTCATAGTCAAGATAATAGAAATCGATAAGATTTAAAACATTATTTCAACATAACTAATTTTTTCAAAACAAAGTGGAAGTCTAAACACTTGTCTCAAAAACCATCTAATACAATGAAATCTTAGGATGTAGCCCGTACATCAATGTTCAAAACTCAAAATGAAAAGAACATAAGGAAAGTAGTGTCCAAATCCTTGGATGAATGAGGACTTGCCAATCTTCAACTGTTCTTCTACTATGGATCCTAGCCACGAAGGTGAGAATTGGGTTGGCCACTACATTTGGATAAGAAATGTAGGCAAGAGTATACGTTAGTACAAAAATGTACTAAAGATGATAGCATTCATAAACATAACATAAAAGTTAGACAACATAAGCATGAAGCATAATCAATGCATATAATAGATGATCTCAACCTGTAAGGAGTACTTCTTGAAGTAACCTTGATTCATCCTTAGTCAAGACATGAGTAACTACCTCTAGTCTTACTCATCATGAAAGGAAAACTGAAGCAATAATCCAAGCTCATCATCTATCATAGAATATCATAACTTATCTTTTAAGGACATGGGGAATCACATCTAGCCTTCTTATAAATGATCATGGGTAATCGTCTCTTGTCCTTTCACTTTGGGAGCATGGGTAATTGCCTCTAGTCCAACTTGCATTATAGGAACGTGGGTAATCACCTCTAGTCCTACTCCAAGGAATATGGGTAATCGCCTCTTATCTATCTCATTTAGAAGTCCTAGGTAATCGCCTCTAGCCTCATCATTTTCATAGTTCCTTAGCTTAGATTCATTTTAGGTGAGAAATCCTTTCAATCTAGAATCATTCAATATGAGAAAGCCTTTCACACTCATTCATAAGAAATCATGTGGGAAAATCCCTTCCATAACAATCACATCAATATTTGTCAATTAATAACACATATTTCAATCTCAAAGAAATTCTTATCATAAATCATCACATATGCTTCATTATCAAAGCAATTCATATCGTACCTTATTTATCTTATAAGAATACACATAAATCATAAATTCCCCTTTCATAGAGTAAAACCCATTTAAAATCAATTTTTCATAGAAACATGGGTTAAGCATGGGTACATGGAATTTCATCATAAAATCATATAATCCTTTCAATTCATGCAGAATAAATCATATTTCAATCAATTGAATCAAAATTTATGAGAGCCCATAACTTGAAATAAAACCCTAACTCAAATGGGGGAATTTCTACTTTTCAATTTGGACAACTTGGGGGCTCAATGGATGCAAGGGTTCCATGGATAAAAAGCTATCATACCTTGCTATCAAATCCCAAAAGCAATTGAAAAATAGAGGCTTGACCTTGAACCCTAGCTTGAATCTTCTTCTTCAAACTTCTGGAGAGAAATATCCTTGGAGAGAAAGACCTAACTTCTTTTTGGTAACTTTGAAGAGAATAAAGTGAATGAATTAATTTGGGGTTTAAATCACATATATAGGGGTCCTAGGCATAGGCAAAAAAAAAAGTATTGTTTTAAAGAAATCTGGAAAAGACCCAAAAAGCCCCTGAACTTACAGTTGACGAATCCCCCACACAATGCCCTTCACGAGCTGTCAAGGATCACACGGTCCATGGTGGAAGCCGTGGTCCTTGACCAGTGGCCTGGAAAACTTTACCCAAAACCCCACTTACCTCATGATCCACTCTACGAGCCTTATTTGCCCTCATGAGACATCTAGTGGCTCGTGTGAAGGGTCATCCTTAAAGTGGCTACTGCCTCCCCCATCAGGGGCATCATTACGTGTCGTGGTGTTCATCACGAGCCATCTAGGTGCTTGTGAGAGGGGAGCCCTCTATGGCTTGATACTGTGAGCCTTCACGAGCAGCACTACGCCTCGTGGTGCCCTTCATGGCCCGTCTAGGACTTCGTGAAGGGTCTCCAGGCTCAGTTTTTAGTTTGTGACCTCTCACTTGGTTCCTTACTTAGCCTACTAGATTTCGAGGTGTTACACAAGTTGTCACGACCCAGGGGTACCCCCTAGATGTAATATGGCGTACTTGACCCCGAAGAGGTCTCATACAATCCCTTAACATATCACAACATAAGATACTAGAAAAGTATGGAAATTTTAAAAACTTTATCCATACAATCAAAGTCTTTCATAAAAACAAGCAGAAGTCTTTACTACACTTTTTGTATCCAACCATCTAAACTCAACTTGAATTAAAACCTTTGGGACATAACCCATACAATAGTCTCAACATGAAAATAAAATACATAAATAAAATAGTGGGTTTTGTCCTCGAAGCTATGAGGACTCACCAAATCTTCACTCCGTTGCTCCATAGAAAACCTAGCTTCAAGATTGGGACTCAAATCTCCGAACCCTACATTTGATGAGAATGTAGGCAAAGTATGTGTTAGTACAAAATGTACTAAATATGTTAGCTAGCATAACATCATAAGAGCATGAGATAAGGGTTAGTCAACATAAGACATAATCCAAAATCAAATGAAATACTTCATGAAACATCAATTTAAGCATAAGAGACAATATCATAATCATAAGTAAAGTCTCCAATATAAGCATTATTAAACTCTTAGTCATTCATATCATAATAAAACCATTCTCAAGTAAACTCAAAGCATACTTGTGCAATACATGAATAGCATCCCATAATACCATCCAAGCTAAGTATCCCTTTTGGGTCATCTTTAACATAGTCAATCTCACTAGTCAAGCCTTAGACTCTCTTAAGTAGCTTCAAGTCATACTTGTGCAATGTATGAGTAAGACACAATAATCCTACTCATACTAAGTATCACCTTAGGCCATCACTTTAATCACCTTAGGATCTCATCCTTTAGCCTAACTCTCATAACCAAGGGAATCTCTCACCTTTAGTCAATACTAACAAGGAAGGCAAGTCTAGCACAATCCTATCTAAACATACATCATATAAAAGAACACTTTCTTGAATAACCTTAAGTCATACTTATGCAATGCTTGAATGACATCCCATACTACCATTCATACTAAGTACCACTTTTAGGTCCTCTTACTCACACTTCTTGGTTTGGAAACTAGTTCCTCTCTTTAGACCTTAGAACACTATGAGGTACTCCCTTAAGCACATCTTAGTTCATTAATAGGTTGAACCCTATGAGATACTTCTTCAAGCATGTCTAAGTTCATTATTAACATGGATCCCATGCGATACTTCTTGAAGCATGTCTAAGTCAATTTATGCTTTTGAACACTATGCGGTTCTTCGTCAAGTAAGTCTTAGTTCATTGGATACGAAGATTGCTACAAGAAACCTTAACTCCACTATGTGAAGGCTTCCATCTCATAAGACTTAACTTTGGGAAAACCCACACTCTACTACGTAAGAATTCCCCCTTTAAATTAGATAGTCCTTACATCAACTAGGTGTGGTTCTCTTTTCAACTTGGAGCCCGGACCTTATCTTGTGTGACACTCCATCTCATTATCAATATCCACTTAAGGCCAAGCATACACCCCAAGATTGACTACTAACCATTGCTTAACATTCATGTCTCATGGAAGGATGTCCTTGACAATCAAACCATGTTCAAGTGATTCCATCACTTTATACATTCAAGCATTTATAATGTAGGTTAAGTGAGTATAGGCCTTTCAACATTATTTTACCAATTAGACTTCTATTCGTCACATTAACTTTACTCTAAAATCCCTAGTAATTCAACATTCATGACTACAAGCCTTACTCTCAAAGCTTTACTTCTTACCTTCTTCATTCATACCTAAATTTCAAGCTATTCTAATCACATTCTTCATTACTAAGTGATTCTAGTCATAATTCACCATAAAGGTTCAACTTCAAGCTTTACAAGTCATCATCCGTCATATATACCAAAATCTAGTTCAATTAGTTTTTACATGTTTCTATTTTTCAACAATTACTACTCATAACATCAATTCTAGAAGATCAATTCTAAGTCTTCAATTTCACCTTTCATGGAATAAACCTCCATAATATAAATTTCATCAATTAGACTAGGGTTAACCATGGAAATCACATAAATTCATAATAATATCATAATTCAATTCTAAATCAATCATAATTAAGTATTATTCACTCAATTGGAATCATACTTCAACACTACCCACAATGTAGGAAGAAACCCTAGCTAGAATTGGGTTTTGTCTTCACAATGGGGGAAATCTAAGGGGCTCTATGGGTGAAAGAACCCATAGATGAATAAACTAACATACCTTGATTCAAAGCCCTCACCAAGATTGCATCAATGGAAGAAATATGCCCTAGTTTCCTCTTCTTCTTCTTCACTTCTAGAGAGAGAATTTTTGGTTTCTTTTTGGTGAGTTAAGAGAAAGATTTGGAATGACTTAATGAGGGGTCTATTAGGCTTATATAGGTGGTTTAATAACTAACTAACCGTCCCCACTTAACCCCTAACTAATAAGGAATTAACCCCTAAGTCCCAACTTAAAATAACTTAACTTCAAATCTGCCCCCACCCACGAGACCACACCCACGGACTGTACTGGTCACTCGTGGGTGATGGTCTGGGGCTCAACATGCAGGGGAAGCAAAGCCTTGACCCAAGATCCCTTCCCATGGGGCGTGGGTCCATCTACTGGCCGTAGATGCCCTTCGTGGGAGGCTGCTTTTTTTGACAGTTTTTGGGCTGTTTTTAGGGTCCTCCTCAATGACCCTTTGGTTGGTCCTTGGGGGATCGTACCTTGATGTCCTAACCCTAAAACCTTCATTCTAAGTACGGGAAGTCATTGTTACGATTTTATCCCTCATATCAAACTCTAAAACCCTAACACAAGGCTCTAGAACTCTCTAGTTTCACTTACTAGTTTCCGGGGTATTACAATATCTCTCCCTTGGGATAATTCGTCCTCGAATGACGATTCTAAGCACTTCTTAAGGTCACTACTATAGACTAGCAGTCCATTATGTATGCAACACATCTAAATGCACACAACCAAGGAAGAAAACTTCAATTCCTAGCTAAACATATTCTATGCAACACAAGGGAGTAGGAACTACTTTTATCAACCCAAAATGCATGAAATTCTACATTTACTCTCTTTTTTTTCAAGGAGGAACTACCATCTCCTAACTAAAACATGCTCAACATACACTCATGGAGCCTGAATGCAATTTACTCTCAAAAAGCATTCATTTAAGGAGGAATCTTTCAACTCCAAAATATGGCATGCTCATTAATTCATCTCATGAAGTCTATATGCAACTCTACTCAAATGCACTACAACATGAGGCAAAACAATGCATATAAGTCATTTCTATCAAGACCTAAACTTTTTCATGAACATGCATATAAGGAAATCACGGCAACACATAAACACATAATAACCTTGCTAGATAGGCACACCATCTCTCCCTTGGTAGTAAGCCTATCCAAACTCTTCTAAACATCATTCATACTAGGACAACTTTAAAGTCTAACATATCAAGTCACAAACAACAAGTAATTCGGAATCTAATAAAGCATAAAACACATACCGGTAGCAACATAAAGAGATCACACTTGATCCTCTCTAGATTGGATAGCATAAAACCTATTCTTCTTTTGAGGCTCCGGATCTATACCACTAGTGGCAACTTGCTTATCTTCTCTCCCCTTAGCCTTAAGAACAGAGAAATCTCTTATTTTGTGCCCACTCTTCCCACACCCATAACAACCATTCATGCGGCTAGGCACTTACCATAATGACTCCTTCCACACTTGGTGCGAGTAGACTTAGGTAATGGAGACCCACTAACCTTCTCTTGGTCAAACCTAGGGGTGTTGGAAGAATCTTGACCGGAATACTTTTATTTAGACTTAGGTTTACCTTACCCATCGGAATTAGCATTAGGAAAGTTCCCATCATCGGTTCTAGCCCTTTTCACCTCCCTATTTATTTTCTTGAGTTTTTGCTCTTCAATTTGTTCGGCATGGACCATAAAACTTGAGATATTCATACTTGGGATAAGCATTGCCGAACGACATTCATTGACTACCAAGTCGGACACTCCCATCACAAATTTATTCATCCTAGCCCTCGAGTCCGCCACTATAGTTGGAGAATACTTGGATAGTTGAGTGAACTTAAGAGCATACTCCTTCACACTCATACCTCCTTGACGAAGGTTAATGAATTCTTGCATCTTTCGTTCCCTCAACTCTAGGGGAAAAAACCTATCAAGAAATGCCACTTTGAACCCTTCCCACTCTATTGGGCCAACTTCTACCGGCCTATTGTCTTTCCATTGTTCATACGGTAGACACACAATTTTTGACCGAACTAAAATTTTACACCAGTTTTAGAGCTTAAATATTTTTAAAATGTAAATTAAATATTTTTGAATTTTATCTTATTTTAGTAAGTTTATTTTAAAAGATTTGAAAATAACAAAAAATATATGTTTTCTTTTAATCTAAATTTTAATTACTAAGCTAGTATTTCTTAATTATATTTTCAGACTAGCTATTTGACTTTTCTTATATTTTATTTATTCAAAATAATTAATTAATATTTTTATTATTATGATTATATATATATATATATATATTTCTTAACACACCCATTAGACGAGAGAAAGTTGCTCGGATGGTAAGCACCCCTCACTTCCAACCCAAATGTTGCGAGTTCAAGTCACCAATGGAGAAAAAGGGGGTGGGAGCTCCTAGGGAGGGTAAAAAAAACACACCTATTTGCCGCACTATCCTCACTCCCATATACCCACTCACCCTCACACCATTTCAATCCACTCACCACCCCCATACCCTACACAATCAGACAACACACCCTTACCCCCACTTCCATACACACGTACATCCAAATTTCAACAACAACACAACACATACATCACACGACAGAAGTAAAAAAGGGAAAAGGAGAAAATCAGCAAAAAAACAAGAGAAAAAAATACACAGCACACACACAAAGAATAATCAGCATAAATACATACATGCACACATCGATCTGGAAGGAAAACAACAAAAAACATTCATTTTTACCATACAACACTCCTATTCTATATTTACAACCAACACATACAACATTCACCAAAAATCCAATACGTAAAAAAAGATCTCACAGACAAGGAAAAGAAAAATCACCCCCATTTTATATTTTTCACTCACAAATAGAGGTTGAGTTCGAGGTTTGCTTTTGCGGTTTCATGTTCGTGGTTCCTGAACCCTTTCTTCTCGTGAAATAATTTTTACAAGAGGTAACACTTAATTTAATTTTATTTTGTATTAGTTTTATGTCATGATTGTGCAAGAATTAATTCCAATATATTGAAGTTGTTCAGATTTCGTATGTGTTTAACCCGTTAATATTATTAATATTGTATACTGAAATATATCTTAACATGCTATATGACATGTGGGTTGCATGCTTAAGATTTCATTCCTCGCTCTTTTTCCTTAATTAATTTTTTTTATGTTCGTGTTACTAAATTGAATGAATTCTCTGTTTGATCATGTTTAGAAAAGTGTTAAGTTATTTTTATGCTATAATATGTGTTGCCTTGATCTTTTAGATGCTAATTAAAATAATAATAAGAAAATTTCAACCGGTATACTAACTGTTGTATGTATGTCTGCAAAAGAAATATTATTATCATTATTATTTTAAATAACACGAGATTAATATATTTTGATTAAACAATTGTAGTTCGTCACCACTTGATTCACGCTTAAAAATTGACAAACTAATTTTGTAGGCAAATTTAGATACGTTAAAAATGATTTCAATTAAGAATGTGGTTACACATCTTCTTTGAAACACTTAAAAGAAATTCAAGGATGCGATGACGCACCTTGACCAAATTATTTTAATAATTAATTTTTATTAATTTAAACCAAAAGGTGTAAATTGAGATTATTAGGTGAGATGCACTCGAGAGGAGTAGACATTTATGTCTCTAAATGTCAAGACCAAGAATACGGTTACACATCTAGTTGAGACTAATAAAAATTCAACAATAAAAAAAAAACAAATCATGGCTCGTAGACACAAATTATCCAAAAATATATCAAGATAAGTATAAGTCGATAAAAGCAACCGTGATAGAATCACGAGACTCGAGGGATACCTAATACCTTCCACTCTGTCAACATAATTTTTTACCCAAATTTTTAGTTTGCAGACCAAATAAAGAGTCATTTTCTTTTGATTAGGGATTTTAAAAAGAAGGTGACTTGGAACACCATAACTCAATTCCAAGTGGCGAATCTGAAAAATTAAAATAAATCCTAATCAATACCGTCACTTAAATTGGAAAACCCTTCCTTCCGCAGTGCGACAAAGGGGTGTGACAACTCTAGCGACTCCGCTGGGGATTAACAAAAATTTAAGCTTTGTTATATTGACCTTTACTTAATTTTATCACTTATTTTGGATATATTGCGTATCATGGCCTAATGTGTTACTTGCTGCTCATTTATTACTCTTTATATTGTTGAATTATACTAAATTATTTTTTGGCTTAACACATAAGCGGTTCCTTGAACTTGTCCTTTTTTTCCATCTATATACTTAAATTATAAGGTTTATCTATTGAACACTTGAGCTCAAGCCATTGTGTTCCTAATGAACACAATTTTTGCAGCAAGCCCAAATACTTTTTGCGTGACTTTCAAACGCTGTTTATGTGGCCTTATTACAAATAAGAAAATGACACATTGGAAAAAAAAAACCCTCCTGAAACTCTTTCACAAACAGCTCACTCCGACCGCCATTGTAACACCACCACCAACAAACAATTTCATTTCTTATCAAACAACTGTCCTCGCTGCAGTTCATCTTTGTTGTTCTAATAAAATTTATTTTGAATTCTTTTGTACATTTTTTATTGTTGTTTTACACTTGATTTTTGGCAAAATTTTTCAATAAATCTTGATAAAATAGGATAAACTTGTTCAACTTTCAATGATTCATACCCAGTAAAAATCTTTAAATGATTTATGAATAGATGTGTTGATGCATGTGGAAATGGGTTATGTGAAAAAATGACTTTTTTGTGAGATGGAGAGAAGATGATAGCCGCTTCTGGTTTAAATTTGGTCGGCTAGATGGAGATTTTAGGGAGAATTGTGAGGTGATATAGGCGGCATAGAATGTTGGTAATGGCTATGGGTGTAACGACGGTGACTCCCACCAATGAATCTCTTCCTTCAATCAATTTGATGAAATAATTTAATGAAGGGATCAAAAGTTTGATAAAGATAATTAGTTCATTCGTTCATGGTGGTTGATGACTCGCATTTCTTCCTAGATTATTCATTGTAATTTTGACAAAAAATAAGTTTATTCCTTGGAGTGGTCGGTGAAAATGGTGGAAAAGGGGGAAATAGTGTTGCAAATTGAGATTGGAGGAGACAAAAGTAAAAAATAAATAAATTAGGGCATTCCACTCTCTCAAAGGAGAGTGTACTACACATGTTATGCCATGTCAGCACAGTGTGTCCAATAGATACATTATAGTTTGAGTTTGAGTGTTCAATCGGTAAATCTTAGAGTTTAAGTATCTAAATGAAAAATATGAACAAGTTTAAGGGGCCGCTTATGTATTCAGCCTTGTTTTTTCTAGTGCATACATTATGAGTCTTTGAATACACTTAACACACGTTCACATGAATGTAGTTATGCATCCTACTTTCCCTTGAGATAAAGTTAGAGTGCCTTGACACCCAGTGAAAGATTTTTAGTCGCAAATGTTAAGCGGGGTTGGATTAGCAATGAAATCGGAATAACGCTGCTAGCGATAAGTTGCCCCTCCCTGACTTGAGTTGTCCACTCGGGTAAGACAGTAATGACACTAATCTATTTAGATTTAAGTCTATTAAACCTAATATACAAATATGATTATCCCTAGTAGGCTCCGCTTATTTGCATCATTTGCATTGACTTAGTAAGCCTCAAAACAAGAGTTGGATCCGTCTAGGACAAATATTTCTGTCTTACTTTACCACTTAGCTTATTTTATCTGCTACATAAAAATGCATTTATTTATAAAGTCTCTATAAGTTGACTCATTTTAGTGATGAAAAGTTATCTTTTGATTTAAAAAAAAAAAGAAAAACACAAAAATATTTCTTCTTTTAGAAGTTATTACACATTTCTTAAAAATAAAATAAAATATTGTGCACAACTTAAGAATAATTTTTTTTAGGTTTCTTTTGTATAGTTAATAAAAAAAATCAAAATAGTTTACTTTCATTATACTTATAAAAAATAATGCATTTGTCGAGTCAAGTGTTAATATCTAAAAAAATAAAATAATTTAACTGTCTAATCTAAACGAACTACGCACACCTAATTCTCATCTCAATGAGATACGTAGGCAACCCTCTTCGGGTTCGGTGATCCTTATTAATTTTTTTTTTAAAAAAGAGAGAAGTATTTCTTATTAAAAATAATGTTGTGTTTATAATCTTCCTGAACTACGTTGACTTGATTCTTGCTTTGACAGGATACGTAGGCAGCCTTATTTTGAGGTTCTGTCCAACCAAGGAAAAATCTAGAAAGTCCTCATCACAAAAATTGGAGCTAAAAAAATGGAATTTTTTTTATTCAAGATTCAAATAAAAATGTTTCTCCTCCTTATTTTTAAAATTAAAAAAAATATTGTTTAAGGTAAAAAAATAAATTTAAAAAAATCTTGTCTTGGTTGGTACCAACATATTTAGGAATATGCATAAAGAATAAGAAAAATGTTAAACTATTTGGCAAGACAAGACAACTTTGTTGTGACCTATCGACTTCTTTTGGTATCTCTTGATATCTTTATGTAATACTTGAGAAACTGTTTTACTTAAAGTTAAGGCTAAAACAAATTTGAACTCATGTTTCATGTGCATTGTTTAGTGAGCTTTAGATATAAAATTCAATGACGTGAATTTGTTGATCTAGAACTTGGCCCGAGTGTTGGTTCAGATGAAATTTCGAGCAACATTTAATTTGGGAAAATATTATAGGCTTTCTTTGATCTGATTGTGCCTTTAAAGCCTACCAAACATGTTATCCATAAGACTCCCAATTCAAGCCTGGAGCCCTTTTATTTGAATAACCACATCTTAACATATATCATTTTGAGTGCATAAATGCACTATCCCTTGATCCCACCTCCTTGAGCGCACTATCAATTATCTACATATTACCAGTGATCTAAGTTGGGTAACAAAGTGAAAGGGTCAAATACGTGAAAGTCAAAAAAGAAAATGACAAAGAAAAGCTAGAATGGAGAAATAAAAAAAAACTTCCAACGAAAAGGAGAGGAAATGAAAAAAAATGAATGAGGAAAAGCTTTCAACAAAGCTAAGGTCAAATGCGAAAATGGAAAAAATATTGAGAGCATTGTGCAAATTCTAAGGACGAATTAGTCACTTTATCCCAAATGAATATCCTACCTTTCCCTAAGCCTACATTACAAGCCAATGACAAGTCTTATTTGATCTCATTTTTGGTGTTCTCGCATTAGTGGATAGTTACATAAGGGCCAAGCATATGATATCACAATCTCATGCATTGAACATCATTTTGAGTGTGAGTGACTTCTAAAACGTCCTAAGATCAGAACATTTCTATTGTGTGAAGTAAGACTTCATTTGTTGCGAGGACACTTGAAACATGAGGATATGAATAATTCTATTCCTTAATTTAGGCAAATATGAACTAATCTTGTAAATACTTAAGTATGTTTGAGATACAAATTTGAAACTATAGAGATTACTCAAAGTTGATCTCAAATTTGTCTGAAAGTAGTCGAAAGTGATTCATATGCATCATACTAATTATTGGTACCAACTAAAGTCAAAACATTGTCAACCATGAATTGATTCATTTATCAAAAAATGTTTTTGTAGGAAAAATCAAGAAAAGGAAAAATAAATTTTGATTTTATGAACTACGTTTAATCTGATTCTTTCTATGCAGGATACGTAGGCAGTCCTTCAAAGGGGCTCAGTTTCACAAAATAAAATTTTATATCCTTGAAAGAACGAAATTGGATTATTTTTTTTAAAAAAAAAAAAAAAAATTAAAAAGAGTTTCAAAGTTGCTCAATTTAAAAATTGGGACATATTTTTATTTGTTATAAAAAAATCACTCTCGTTACTACGGAACAAACACCCTAGAGGCATTTTAGGGAACAAACACCCTATCATCTTTCAATTTTAGAGAACAAGCGCCCAAATTGCATCTATGTCATGCATTTTTCTTTGGTATAAGTATTTCTCATTTATACTAATAGCTTAAATAATATTTTTTTGGTGCAAACTGGGGCAAAAAAAGAGAGTTGTGATTCTATTTCATGATTCTGTTAAGCGAGATCTTCCTAAGTAATGAGAATTAGTGTAGCAAAGATCCTCCTGCATATTGGGACGTAGTGTAGCAAGCACCCTCCTGAATAATGGGACGTAGTGTAGCAGGGACCCTCATGAATAATGGGACGTAGTGTAGCAAAGACCCTCCTGAATAATGGGACGTAGTGTAGCAAGGACCATCTTGAATAATGAGACGTAGTGTAGCAAGGACCCTTCTGACTAATGGGACGTAGTATAGCAAGGACCCTCTTGAATAATGGGACTTAGTATAGCAGGACCCTCTTGGATAATTGATTAACAATACCCTCCTACAGAATGAGATTTAGATTAGTAGGACCCTCCTAGACAATGGGATTAATAGGACCCTCATACATATGAGATTTGGTTACTTTCTCCTAGGATGAACACTTCCTAATCTGAGACCGTTAATTTTATTTTTTTCCTAGGATAAACATTTCCTAGTCTGTGATGTTATTTTCATTTTCTCCTGGGATAAACACTTCTTAGTCTGAGATCGTTGTTTTATTTATTTTTTTCTCCTAGGATAAACAATTCCTATTCTGAGACATTTATTTTTTATTTTCTCCTAGGATAAACACTTCCTAGTCAAAGTTTATTTTTGAAAATTTACATCTGCTAATAACTCACAAAATTTTTCCAGTGAAAACTAGGGTAAAATTTTGTTTATTTCTTTTGTTTGTGATGTTTGCAGGTTTCTGCAAGTGAATCATGAGTTTGAAATTCAAGAACAAAGTTTCAACTCTTTTCAGATAGCTAGAATCAGCTTCTTCAATGCATGTAGCAACCTGACTTCCTGACATCTATTCAACTACTGATCAACAAAACAAACAGGCAGTCAAAAACATTTTCAAATTGTCATTTTGAAGAATACCAAAAGCTCACTTTAAGTGGCAAGTTCAATAATTCAAGATCAGGATACTCACCCAAAAAAATCAAGGTGATAACTGAAAGTCAAGACTCAAGTGAAGACACAAGAGGAGCTGCATAGTTAGGAGCTTGTACTTTTATTTTTCTTATGACTATTACCTTTCATTTTTTTTAAAGTAAGGATAAGAGCCGCGACCTGGTGCATCGATGGAACCTCACTTAACTTCCAACTCATCACCTCATCTCCTTGAACTACATGTGACCTGATTCCCTTATAACCCGAGATATGTAGGCAGTCCAAAACAAAGACTCGGTTGCAGATTTTTCCTTTCAAATAAGAGTCCGGTCAAAACTTGTCACGTTATCTACTTCTTTGTTTGAAAACTCTTCGTGTTTCCAGTCAAAGGTGGGTAAACTGTAGACATGTAATTTTTGATAGAACTAAAATTTTACACCAGTTTTAGAGATTAAATATTTTTAAAATGTGAATTAAATATTTTTGACTTTTATCTTATTTTAGTAAGTTTATTTTAAAAGATTTGAAAATAACAAAAAATATATGTTTTCTTTTAATCTAAGTTTTAATAAATAAGCTAGTATTTCTTAATTATATTTTTAGACTAGCTATTTAAATTTTCTTATATTTTATTTATTCAAAATAATTAATTAATATTTTTATTATTATGATTTTATATATCTATATCTATATCTATATCTATACTACCTTAAAAGCATGAACTCTCAAACTTTAATGTTAAATTACTATAATACCCCCAACTTAAAACACTCAATATATTATATATTCTATATTTTATATTATATTTATTTACTCTATATTATATTAAAAGCTGGCACTTTTTCACATTGATGGGTAGTGACTTTTCCGAAGGGTTGTGACCTTTTTTATAGAGTTATGGAATTTCTGAAAAGTTGTTATTTTGCTTAAGGGTTGTGACTTATTTGATAAGTCACGATAAACTCCTTTTCATACTAGCCTTTGTTGTCTATAAATAGAGGGATTTTTCAAACTTTTAAACTACAAATTTTGTGAGTTTTCTACTATTCTTCTTAAAACAAGGAAGATTGT